>JAVDBV010082074.1:0-23700 GCA_032619315.1 Piper longum | reverse complement strand
GGAAATTGGGGAGGCTTTGTTTGTCTTAGAAGGAATATCTGAGGAAGGTACTAAAACGTTTTGGCATAGATAAGAAGTCAAAACCAGTTAGTACACCACTTGCTCTTCATTTCAAGCTTAGTGGTTCCATGTCACCAAAGAATGATGCAGACGGGAATACATGATAAAAGTACCGTATGCAAGTGCTGTTGGTAGCTTGATGTATGCAATGGTATGCTCGAGGCTGGATATTTCACAGGCAGTTGGGGTTGTGAGCAGGTATATGCATGATCCTGGAAAGGAGCATTGGCAAGCTGTGAAATGGATTCTAAGGTATATTCTGAATACCTTAGATATTGGACTAGTATTTCAGCGGGAAGATAAAGATAGTCAGTGTGTGATTGGGTATTGTGATTCCGACTACGCTGGTGATTTGGACAAGCGACGGTCAACTACTGGTTATGTGTTTACTCTTGCAAGAGCACCAGTCAGTTGGAAATCCATTTTACAGTCAACAGTGGCTTTGTCTACTACAGAGGCAGAGTACATGGAAATTACAGAGGGTGTAAAGGAGGCAATTTGGCTTCAAGGGTTGCTGGGTGAACTGGGAATAAAAGAAAAGCACATCAAAGTGCATTGTGATAGTCAGAGTGCTATTCATTTAGCAAAGAATCAGGTTTACCATGCTAGGACGAAACACATCGACGTCCGATATCATTTTGTTCGAGAGATTCTAGAAGAAGGTGGAGTCATAATCCAGAAGATTCAGACCACCGAGAATCCTGCTGATATGCTGACAAAAGTGGTAACTGCGATCAAGTTTAAACATTCTTTGGACTTAGTCAATATTGTTACAAATTGAAAGCTGGAGCTTGCAGATACTAATGACAGATGGTTTTGTGAGAGAATTGTATGAGATTTTGCTAAGGTGGAGAATTGTTGAATAACATAAATCCCACATATAAATTGTGTGGGATGTGGGGGGGGCTCTCTTTTTATAAAAGGGACCCTCCCCTCTCTTTAGTAATTCATCCCAAAGGTAATATCAAAATTACCAACTTCCCTTTCTACCATTGGTAATTATTTCTTTTACCATTGATAATTTGTTATTGTTCTTTTCTTGTTTATTTAATAGCTATTGTCGGGTATAATTGGTGTTAATTATTGTGCTATTTATATTACTTGTCTTGATAAAATTCTGTATAGGAGTTGGTTTTTAAGCGGATTATCGTGTCCCACCAACTTTCCTGGGAATTTTATCTTGAGGTGATTTTTAAGTACAATAGTTTTCACACGCTGGTCATCTAGGTAATAGTTCTCACAGTGAACTAGTTATCTTTGGTGAAAATTACCCATTTTTTACAACAATACAAACATAATAATCACTCTTTCGCACATCAAGTGATTCTAAAATTATCATCGTTTAATAATCTCTTCTTTTGTCATACGAGTTATCACCTAAATAAATAAATAAATAATTTTGACTATTCACGGTACAAAAAAAGTACCTTTTTTGCCCTTGTGGTTATTTTATTTTTCAAGGCAAGCCTCTTATAACACATCGATCTGGACCGTCCATCTAATCGGACGGACCATGGTAATTCCACAACACATGCATTTTACGTCCCCGGCGAAGCTTCGAGCCTTCGACGCACGCCGCCGCCGTCTTGGCCTCTCGCCGCCGCCTCCTCCGTTCCACTGCTCCTCTCCATGAGTTAGGTGCTAGAAGTAACATGGCCTCTCCCTTTGTGTGAATTGTCTATTTGAGATTGACAAGTTAGAAGCTGTGATGATGATAGAGGTTTCTTTTTTTTTTTTTAAGGTTTAGGATTTTTGTATTCGTAGGATGTTGTGTGCAATTTTTTATGGAAAGTGGTTGTTTTTGCTATTTTGTTATTGTCTAGTTGGGATGAATGTCAATGTGATGGGCTGATGTTATGATACATTGGCCTCTCTGCTTTATCTGTTTAGCTACATGTTTGTTGGTCTAGGGAATTTTCTGTACTCTATGGTTTGACATGATGTTAAATGTTGTGTAATTACATGGACATTGTTTTTTTTTTTTTAATTTATAAAAATATACATTATATATTGGTTGAAGTTTATAGTTCAGCATATGCAGATAACATTTACTGTATTAGGTGGTTGGATGAAACCAAATCGGTTCTTTGTTTCAGTTGGTTGAGCTGGTCCTGTTCATTTTTTTTACATAGCGAAATCTAGCTTCTTGCGAGATTTTGAATAACGTAGCTGTCACAGCCTTCTTAGGATTATTACTTTTTGGGTACGTTGAAATGAGTAATAAGAAGTTTTGTCGAATGGAGGTTCAAATTTGTTGCAGTTCTTTGTTTATGCTTTATTGGAGCTAGTGGCAAGTCTCAAGTTATCTTCAAGTGCGACTTTTTTATATTGTGTTCCTGTTTATTTTTGCTGCTTCACCACTTCTATTCCAGTTGATATGCTAACTTTCTATCTTTATGTATTTGAGTCAATGTTTTCTATGAATTTCAGTCCATGGCATTTTCTAGCGCCCACACTATCCTTTTCATTTTGGCTGTCCTTCGCCTTGGTTTAATAATGTATGGCGAGTGGCAAGACAAGCATATGGAGTTTCGATATACTGATGTGGATTACATTGTTTTCTCTCACGCTGCATCTCTGATGGCTACTGGGAAATCTCCTTTCGCTAGATCAACATATCGGTATTCACCACTTTTGGCTTTTTTACTTTTGTCAAATTCTCTGCTTCATCCTGCTTGGGGAAAATTGATCTTCTTTGCTTCAGGTAATTTCTACACATTCTTTTTAAGTTGGCCAATATAAATAGTGTGATTGTGATGTGTGGATACTTTCAGAGTAATTAAAGTTTTTCTTCACTTGTGATTACAATCAAATTTATTGGGTTTGGAAATGTTAATGCTGTTAACTAATATCCATTGGAAAATGAAATTTTGTTAATTGTAGCTATTAGCTGAACAAATTTTGCTGTTGTGCAGGTTTACTTGTTGGATTGTTTGTGCACAGAATTCTGAGGAAACGACTTGTACCTGAAAATCTGAGTTTGTTCTGCATGGCAGCTTAGCTTTTCAACCC
Organism: Piper longum; assembly: GCA_032619315.1. Classification (NCBI taxonomy): domain Eukaryota; kingdom Viridiplantae; phylum Streptophyta; class Magnoliopsida; order Piperales; family Piperaceae; genus Piper; species Piper longum. Next base: position 20,628 of record JAVDBV010082074.1, on the reverse strand, counting down.
ATTCACCTTTACTATTGGAACACACGGAAATTGTGAACCGATAGTTTGTGCTATTATGCTGTGGATCATCATTTCCCTCATGAATGGTATTAGTTTTATCATGTGCGCTCTCATTCAGCTTCTTTGACATCCATGAATGTTTTTTTTTTTTTTTTGGTATGAAATCCTGTTCATGTCTCAATGGTCTTATTGATATTTTTGCCTTTGCATTTTGCAGGAAAAATTCTACAGTCAGATTTCTGGTATGGGCTTATTGTCCATTTTCGAATCTATCCCATCATTTATGCCCTTCCAATTCTTTTAGTTCTTGAGCCACATGTTTTTCGCTCTTCCTACCAGCCAACAATTTCAGAGTGGGGCCTTAAGTACAATGATCTCCACAATGGTCTTGAGATGAAAGCAAAGAATCCATATGTTTTCCTTAATACCTTGATGACAAGAGAGAAGATCCTCTTTGGGCTCATTTCTGCTTCTGTGTTCTTCTCCTTGACAGCTTTCTTCTTTTTTCTCTATGGCTGGGAGTTTCTCAATGAGGCTCTGTTGTATCTTCTCACTCGAACTGATGCAAGGCATAATTTTTAAATCTATTTCTACCATATATATCTTCATCTCTGCCAATTATCATCTATCTTGCAAAAGCTCATTTCTTTATTGCCTCAGTGGATGGTGCAACTTGTCTTAGTATCCAGCTTTGCACAAGATCTACCATTCTGCTTTTTTGCACAGACAGTGGCATTTGTAGCTTTCAATAAGGTGTGTGTTGCTTATGCTACTTCTTATTTGTATTAACGTATGTATTATTGTCTAGAAATCCTCTGTTTCAAAATCTGAAGTTGTTTCTTATGAGCTATGGTTCTAAAAAATTAGTTTAGTGCCATTTCAAGAGTAGAAAAAGGCAGTGAGCGATTAGTTGTTCATGATCATGAAATTGACGTTTATCATTTCTATGGTATTTATTGATTTATTTTTCGTGGATAAAAGTTAGCACCAGCTTTTATGTAGTTATTTTTTGGTTAATTTTTGTCTTGTATGTGCTCTTTGTAATATGCCCTAATTAATACTTGTTACTTTCAACAGGTTATAACTGCACAGTCTTTTGTATGGTTCTTCTGTTTACTGCCCCTGATCCTTTCATGGTGCAAAATGAACATCAAGTGGAAAGGCATATCCTGCATTATTTATGGATGGGTGCTCAAATACATTGGCTGATGTGGGGTTATTTGCTTGAATTCAATGGAAAGAATATTTTTGTTCAGCTTTGGTTGGCAAGTTAATGTTTTTGGCAGCTAAAACTTGTGTTTTAGTAATTGTTATGCGAGACTACAGATTCTGCCCAACTTTTGCAAGATTGGAAAGAGTGGATTCTAAATACCCGTGTAAAATTGAATGAAGAGTGCTTTTTTTGGGCCTTTTGCATACCAGAACGCTGTTGTTTCGACAATTGAAGCACTGATTGAAAGAATGCCAACGTTGCTAAGTTTACTCTATAGATAGCATGTGATATTTTCTATAACATGGATTCTACATGAGGTTTGTTGGTGTTAAAGTTTGGTGGCAGTTGAGTTTGGTATCTTGACTGCACGTTGGGGCTGAGTTGACAATTAGTAAGTAAAGAGTAGCAGTCGTGTGGATTAGACCTATGCAACCAAATGATTCTCTATTTTTCACATGTTAGTGGCCTTGGATTGTTGGATTGAAATCTGGGTTTAAATTCTTACTTGGCACAGAGGGACTGATCTGGACCAAAGTTTTTCTACTGACATGAAAGGTGTGGTAGGGAAGAATCAGGCTGGTTAGATTTTGAGAGAACCACTGGCCAATTTTACTTATTTTTTCTCTGGAATATGTGTCTATGATTGGACTGTTGAAGTTTGAAAGCAGTGTTTTTTCCTCTCTTTGTGCTTGATTCGGATGCACTTGGTGTGTGAAATTCAGAGTAGATCAGTAGGCTTCGTGCAGTGGTCCAAACCAAGCATGGAATTGCAATTGAAGCTCAAAATGCAAACCAAGCAGTTTGAGCCTGCGCGCCTTTGTCTAAGCTCTTAAGCTTGTTAACATCAATATTAACTCAGTTGCAAGTGCAGGAATTGCTATTTTAAGTTCTTAAATTTTTGTTGGCCAAGACCTGGTCATTGCTGATGGAAATTTGATAGTCAACCATTGATAGCATCAATCTACTGTTTCTCTCGATATGTGTACATAGAAACTGCATGTATGCACATCTAGTTATTGAGATAACCAATTTTCCTGCACACCAAAATTTCCAACTGTTGGTGCATATCTAATCACCAAAATTCGAGTTGAAAATGCACTCTTCCACCAGTAGTCTCATGAGGTTTATACATAATCTACCATGTACTTGTATGTCCATTCTCTTAGTGCTGCAAACAGAGCTAGAGAGCAAACAGTTTATTCATCTTCTCATAATCAGAGTTGTAGGCATCAGGGTCTGAGAATGAGCGTGGGGGCCAAGAGAAAGACTTGCTTCCACGAGCTCGTTGAATCCGTCTTCCACTGTCATCGGCAAACCTTTCGAAACGGTGGCGAAGGACAAAGTAACACAGAATTGCAAGTGTTCCAACGAGAATTAGCCCTCCCACGGCTGTTATTGTTATTGACATCCATAAATCCGTTTTCCCAACAACCACATATGCCAATCCCAGGTAAGCTCCACAAATGTTGAGGCAGGCTGCCCATAAGAGCTTGTTCACCACAGAAACCACTTGCTTTTGTGCATTAGTCTCCCATGCGACCAATGTAATTTGGACAACAACGACAGCAAGTGATATGAAGAGAGCAGTTGCATTGAGGAGGCAAAAGACCCGAAATCCCATATGATTGGCAATCTTTGCCTTACCAGCTTCTTTATCAATCTCAAAGTACTGTCCAGGCAGGTTGAAGATAGACATAAAGGCAATGGATCCAATTAGAACTGCAACAAGAGTGATTGAATTGGTTGTGTTTTGGACAGCTTCTCTGTGCAGCTTCCTTAGCTCCTTGGCAATCACATTGACTCTCTTGTTTGTTTTGGCATTTTCATTGAGTTGGTCGTAGACATCATGCTTGATATCACTCACAGTTCTTCTCAACTCCATGGCTTCGTCTGTCCGACCAATATCATTTGCATGCTTTGCACCAGCATCTCTTAGTGCCTCTGTTATGTCCAAGAACTCTGGTCCATATGTTATTTTATCTGCCAAATCCATTGCTGTTTCTTTTCTATTATTCACTACATTTACTTCTATGGCATTGTAGCTAAGAAGAAGTCTGACAGTCTGAAAGATATGAAAAAAAGTCGATTTAGATGCATTTAAAAATAGCCAACAAATGAAGATGCATGGAAAGGATTTCAACTCCAACATGGTATTACTATTACCTCATTGCGCTTCTTCCTTGTTGCTACATGCAAAGCTGTGTTGCCCATCTTGTCTCTTGCATTTAACAAAGAAATATCAGAGGATAATATCTCATCTACCACATCTACACTTTTACCCTTCACAGCCATGTGAAGAGCTGTCTGACCTTTCTTGTCTTTGATTGAGACGATTTCTGGATCTCTTTCTATTAGTAACCTGACCATTTCAAGGAAGTCATTTCTTCCTGCTGTGTGCAATGAAGTTTTTCCATTTTTCCTCACTGTTCTTATTGTGCTTGGATCTACATCTAATATTGCTTTAACCACTTCCAAATGATTTCGAACGGCAGCCACATATAGAGGGCTTGTGTTCTTTGGGTCCCCAATCTTGCAGAGGCTTGGCCAGCGCTTCAGAAGCTCATTTACAATCCCTGTTCAAAACATGCCAAAAGTTTGGACCCAAAAAAATCAGAATATATACTTTAACCAGGTGAAACCTAAAAAAAGGAGAAAAACATTGATGTGATAATGTGTTAAGTGTTACTAAAGTTCAGCTGCAAAAACATCATCTGGTTTTCATGAAGCAATTGTAGAAGCTTTCTGCTTTTCTGTTCAAGTAAGACATTGTATAGTCTCAAGGGAAGACCATTTCTCCCATGAAGCAATAACTGACGAGATACAAAGATTAAAAACATCTGGCCTAAGAAGAATCCAATTCCTGAAGGATACACAAATCGAGTATCTCTCTTTTAAACTTCAACACAAAATTTCCTCCGTTGGTTCCTCGTAAAAAGAACCAAATAAAGAGAAGATCCAATAAAACTATGATTAACAACATCTTTGGATTAAGAAGTCGAAACTTATAATTGGAAGTTAAGATCCATTCTCCTTGCCTTTTTGTACCTGCTACTTTGGGACTCGAGAAGGAATCATCTTTTCCTCTTTTTCTAGTTGAAGAACAGTCATGCTCTCAAAATTTAGCGATCTTAGTGGATACCCGATCCTCGAGACAGCGAGGTAATTAGCGTACTAGGTACAATAAATATTTCATAAAACAGTAGGACAGAGAGCATCAAACAGCAAGCTCACCAAGCTGGCCTTTCTTAGCGGCAACATGAAGAACAGTCTCCCCAATATTAGATCTCATGGACGCCACCTCCAAAGTACAGAGCTGAACCAAACACTCCACCACCTCCACGGCGTCGTTGTTGACAGCCATGTATAGCGCCGTCTCCCCATGCTCGTTCTGCAGTGACATCAAGGAAGCCACCGCCTCGGGCCCCTCCATCTCCTCCAACACCCGTCGCACCGTCTGGACATCACCGGAGCATACGGCCGAGAAGAAGGCGTTGTGGGATAGCAGGCGTAGAGGTGGGGGAGCCATGAGTGCTCCTAGCAGCTTGGATCACTCCTATGTTTATGATGTTTGTGATCTCTACTATGTTTCAAGATCAGGTGGAAATGGTGACACGGGTATTGAGTTGAAGAAGAAGAAAGAAGAGGAAAAGATTGGTGGTGAATAAAAAAAGAAGGATTGAAAGCAACAGGTGAAATCGGTGATTGATTGGTGCACTGTATTTGTGTTGTGGAGATGATAAAGAGTGGGGAATATGGAGGGAAGGAAGAAGAAACAGTTTACGGCTAGTTAACGTCGTTTTATCTCAAATTACAACACTGCCCTTCTTTTCAGAATTTTTTACAATAATAATTTTGCAAATAAGCATACAAATAATTACTTTTTTACTTATTCAGATTGTATGTGATATACACATATATATTACGATGATAAAAAATACTTCTGAAAAGAATTTGATTCGGTAAAAAACAAATGACAAAGATTTTTTAAAGTTTATTTTAAGTTTTATATCGTTAAATTTGTGAGACCTCTTATTAATGTATTAAGTCAATATAATATAAAATTAATTTTTATTCAAAATTTGAAGGTTTAGATTTTTTTACCGAGGTAAATATTAATTGAAACTATTTAGATTAATTTTTTTATAACTTGAATCTAATAGCTTTTTTTTTTAAATCTTTAAGTATAAAATCTAACAATTTGTATTATTTCATTTGATTGGTTTTAATTATTATAATTTTCTGATTGTTTACATTTGATTAAGAATAAATACTTAAATACCAAAATACGATTTTTGTTTATATAATAAATGAAAAAAAAAATTTAGATTTGAAAAGAATTAATTTTTATGACCTGATATTATGTTTAACTTATCAGGTAGTTACAGGTGGTGGGATGAAGCTACAATTGTAGTGCAAAAATAATATTATTTTATTAGAAATTAAATAATTGAATTAAAAATAAAAAAATTCAATATTTTAAATCCATGAGGGCATTTCAGGCAACACAGAAAGTATTTAACGGCCTCCGGGTAGAGTTAAACATGACCTCCGAAGTTGGACCTTTTCTTGGATAGAAAGCATCTGGTCGATATTGGGGCCCAGCAACTTTTTTTGTTTTTGTTTTTTTGGGACTATTAGTTAGATATACATACGTATACATATATATATATATATATATAATTTGTAAAATAAAATTTGCAGACTTTTTATCTGAAAATGAAAAATATCTTTCATATTATTTATAGTTGGAAAATTATGTCTAATTATTTTTAAAAATATAAATTATTTAGAATATCCTTACATAAGGGCTGTAAGTAGGGGTTGTTTTGATCAACTCAAAGATGGCTGCCCCTGGTCCCATGCAGTTTCATTGCCCCATGAAACCCATGGGCAGCCTGATTGCCTTCCCTCGCTGATTGACCTAGTCACCCGGGCCCTGTGTGGCTGCCCCCTAGGTTCGACCCTGGCCCTCGCCATCCATAGCCCAATTATTTTTTAATTTTTTTTATATTTTAAGTGTCAATTTAATTTTTAAAACTTAGATGGTAATCTCAGCATTTTTGGAAAGTTCTCTATTTTGGTATTAAGCTTGCTTTTCCTGCTTGCTGGCAAAATTAAAAAAAATATTCTTCCTTTTCAAGTAAAAAGTTCAACTTTACCGCATACTCAATATTTTTGCAATATTCTCTGATGAATAAAACTGTCGCATAGATTTTGCATAAAAAATATGGATTTTGGGCAAGAATCTATGTATCTGATCTCTTTATTTTGGATACGGTAGTAAAGGAAGAAGAAGAATATTATCTTCCTTGGAGCTAGAATTGTGTGTAAGATGGTTCAACCCAATAAACATTCATAAGAGTATTGTTCGTCCGAACTATATACACCATCCATGCTGGAATCGATCACTGCATCAAACACAATTGTGTCATAACTCCTACTAGCCGAACTCATGAGGAGTTGAGGATCCATGCACGTAGGAGACTATGATTGAACCCATGCTCCTCATGCTCGCCGCAACAACCATCATGACAGGTGAATTGGTCCACGGTGGTTCCAAGAAGAAAGGGAGAAGATAAGGAATGGATTGAATTGGGTGAGGATTGCTTGCCCAAAATGGTGGGACTAATCAAAGGAGAGGAGAGGAGCTCGTTGTTTATAAATAGCCACTTGCAAAAATATGGAAAGGGGGGCTCGGTGTTGATGCAAAGAGTAAAGAAGAGAAAGAAGAAGAAACAGGCCAAGAGGGAAGAGAAGGGGAGGAGCCCCCTTATCGAAGCAACACCTTCCGCGACCTCTAAGACTAGAGACATGGAGTTTGGAGTGACCCCAACACACCCCAGCCAAGAACAATCGTTGTTGGAAAAGCTTCAAAGCGTCATCAAATAACCATCTTTCTAGCCTTTGTCCAATTAATCTTAGCCATCACCGGCTACAAAACAACCTTCACTGGATCCTCGTTATAACCAAGAATAAAACCTATCTAAGAGACACCACTGAAAGATCCCTTCGTTGCCGAGAAATTGCCCAAAAGACCGTTGCCGGAGTAGCAAAATAGAAAAGTTCATAAAAAGCCACTAACTTGCATACCTCCATTCAACTAGCCCATGCTGCTGCTAGCCATGTCACCAATTCCACTGGGCTCACCTCAACATTGAGAATAATTCTTGACTGAGATCCGTCACTGAAGAGCCTCACCTTTGCTAAAAAATTGCCCAAAACACCGTTGCCAAAGCACCATGATAGCAGAGCACAATTATCTTTCTGGGCTCTGCCTAGCGAATCACTACCACTGCAGGACAAGCCACCGTCGTCAACAGATCGCCCTTGTCACTGGCTAAAAACCCAAATCAATTCCCATTGCACTAAGCTGCTTCCATCACCAAACAACGGTGATCGATCCAAGTAAAAATATAGTTCCGCCAAAATTTTTGCGACATTGTTGCCACGGTCTAGCATCGCCATAGACCACCAAACCATCGTAAAACCACTCACCAGTCAGAAGCCTAACGATTTGGGCAGTCTCCCATCGCCACTGTCACCGGAAAAGCCACCTTTGGAGCTCTGAAGTCAGCACTGCACCATAGGAGAAAATAGGTCTGTCGGGCCCATTTAAAGCTACCAGTATACCCATCCGCGATCGTAAGGAGTTGTCCACCGATTGATCAGATCTGCAGCCCTGTCCACCGACCCATCCTTGACTAGATTTGAGTCGACGCATTGTATGCCACTTGTACATGAAGCTTGCTTACGCCACATGGTTTGGTTTAACATTTATCTTGCCCTAAACCAACCTGAAGCGGTCCCGTTCAATCCAATATTGTTCTAGGAAATAATTTGAAGGCCTTCCAGATCTCGAATCGAGATAAAACTTGTTACTCCACCATTGTTGGATGTTTCGGCGATGAGATTATTTTGAATATTTGAAGACAAGATAAAGATGAACCAAAACATTGGAGCTATCAAAAACGAATTTATTTAAAAGTGACAAAAAATTCATTACTTTGTGTATAGCATAAAATAAAAAAAAAGATTGTGAATTTGTGGTTATCAAGCCATCGTTGATTGACTTAAGGATTTGAGTTAAACCCTAGGAAATCACAAAATTTTTTTATGTCTTTCTTTGCTTGTAACATTTTATTTTTATCTTACTCGCATTGTTTATTTGAGGGGCAAAGGCACATTTAGTTCCACCGAACCCACTCATCTAACTTAACATAAAGTGAAGTGTGATTTGCGGGAGTAGAAAATGCACCCGAACAAGTATTAATTCATTGCATTAGAGAAAAATATTATCAATTTGTTGTTAACTTCATAAAATCAACAACCAACATGCATTTCATTATTAATATTATAAAACAACCACATTCAATTAAAAAACCAAGATTAATTTGATGTTCACGCTTTTTAAAAAATATAACCAAAGAGATGAAAAACTCTACCAATGCTTGTCATTAATTGTAGGATATTTTTTATTGTATGTCCCATGCCAGAATAAACAGCCAAAATAAATATGAGATATCTAAAATTTAGTCTTATATTAAATATCTATTAGATATGATTCAGATTCCTCTGTATTAATGGGACATACATATAATTTTTTAATTTAATAAATTATTTTTGAAAAGATAATTTAGACTTATTAATTTACAAAATATACTTTATATGGGTATAAGAGCAAGAGCTTCAAGAATATATACTATTTTATGATTTAGTTGAATCCATGAGTTCACTATTCACAAAGATATATATCTTTGAAAGAGAGAGAAAAATGCGTGATACAATAAGAAACAAAAGTTTAAAATAAAAAAAAACAATGAAAAACTTGATGTGGATTGTTAGATTATAAGAACGGCCCAAATAGGAAGGTATTGTGGGTTAAATTTTCTGTATAATTATGGGGACCCGTAAAAGTCAAGTTGAATGGTTTATTCTCATTCTCAAAATACACCTTAATTAAGTAAGTGAACGGGGGAAATGAAAGGTAAGCATGCCCTGTAAAAAGGGAAAAAACCAAGGAGGGACGTTGAACTCCAACCCTCTTCTCCCCCTTAGCTTAGTTGCCAACTTTGGCCTCATTTTTATCGTCTCCTCCTCTTCTCTTTGGAAGAGCTAGCAGAAGTAGTTTCATAGACACTTAGAATTGTACTCTAATGGGGTCAGTATAATCGCAATAAATGTAAGATTTAATATAACCAAAGTGGCGAAGGGTTGTTCTTGTGGCACGTCATATGTGGGGGTTGAGAAATCGACTACATGAAAAGGGTGCATATATATACACACTTGTGACTTTATTTGTTGGCGTATTCAGGATAGCCACCTCAGTGAGGGTCATGTTGATGAAAAGATATTAGAAATTTTGATTTTATATTTTATATTTTTATTATCTGACTTAATATTTGTAAATAATAACACAAAATTTATTTTGCTAGTTGAGTCTCCAGAGGCTTGGGGGTGTTGCTTGAGGCATACAACGATTTCAAATAGAATCTTGTAGGTCAGTAATTATTACATGTTTTGAACTCTTTATAAGGGTCTTATTTACTTATAATTATATAGATCAAATGTGCAAGTCTATATTATAATATTTTGTGGGTCGGATTGACTCCTCACACAATAATTATCATATGGGTATTTTCATTATATTCTTTTTTTAATATTTTTTCTAAGTATTTTTGAAATACCAAAATAAAGATTAATAAAAAAATTCTGGTAATTTGTATTTTTGAAACCAAAATAACGTCGTCTTTTTTTTTTTTTGATTTGTGAGTCACATAAAATAAGACATCCGGCTAACTGAGCTTTGATTTTCCTAAAACATGGAATCGAAGGTATGAATGAAATAACAAAAAATCAACTTAGCTAAAAATACGCATTATTGTTCATTTTTGGGTAACATTTCATGTACCTATAGACTCACCCACACATACACCAGCCGTCATATATCATAAAACTAGGCTTTAAATTGCTAGTAATTATGAAGGGTATAATTGTTGAGAATGTTTAATATCCACTTAAAGTATGGTTTTAAGTTGCTAAGTATGACTATAGCTTTAAGAGTGCATCTAACTGTTCATTCACCTGATATTAAACGATTACAGGAAAAACCAGTTAAGCGAAAATCAATTTTATCCTCCAATATTAATCCCTAAATACTCCATATATAAAATGTTTGTTGTTTTAAAAAATGATGCCAATGTGGATGACAGAGTAGAAGTAGGTCAGATTCACCTCAACCATACAAGAATCCACAAGGGCACAATTGTCAGATCACAAACACAATTACCCACGGGTGCCGAGATTAGATCGTATCTAACCCTAATTAGTCAAAATCTCCCCGTTTACCGTATCTGATTCTAACCTCTCCCAGTATATACTTAGGTAGGTGGATCTCCTTTCTCCTCTCACAAAGCGCTTCTCCTCTCCATCAACCCGATCCCATCTCTCCCATGGCCGGCCTCCGATCACTCCTCATCAACAAATGCAGGAAGAAGAAGCCCGGCAGCCGACCCGCCGGCTCCCCAGCCTCCACCCCGAGCAGGAGCGGCGTCTCCACCCCCACCCACCTCCAAGAGCTCGAGACCGTGTTCAAGAAGTTCGACGTGAACGGCGACGGCAAGATCTCGTGCGGCGAGCTGGGGGCCATCATGGCCAGCCTCGGCCACCCATGCACCGACGAAGAGCTGCGGTGCATGGTGCGGGAGGCGGACGCGGACGGCGACGGGTTCATCGACCTCGTCGAGTTCGTCGAGATCAACACCCGCGGCGTGGACGTGCAGGCGGCCATGGAGGACCTGAGAGATGCGTTCTTGGTGTACGATGCTGACGGGAACGGGGTGATATCGGTGGAGGAACTGCACCAGGTGTTGGAGAGCTTGGGGGAGAGGACGACCTTGGCCGAGTGCGAGGAGATGATCAGAGGCGTGGATTCTGATGGGGATGGCCAGGTTAACTTCGACGAGTTCAAGATGATGATGACCAAATCTTTGTTTTGTGCCGGCGGCGGCAGTGGCCGTTAGAGGACGGATTGTAGGATGCTTTCGTTGGGATTAATGGATGGCTCTCGTGAAAGCTTGATTGTTACATTTGCTTGATCAATTTTGCACGCGTGGGTGTGGGATTGATGTGTGTAGATCATAGATTTGTTTCTGTATTTAGCCCTTAGATTTGATCTTTACGTTTTTCATGCTGATCTTTTGGAATCAAGGATTGATCCAACCTGAACTGGTTTATGGAGGCATCTTGTTTAGCCATGGTTGGAATTTCTCTCTGTTATGATCTTTTGATACTAAACTTTATCTTGTTGGAAGCTATATTTGATTCATGAGTACTGGTTTTCCAATTGACCTAGTTGGCAATTCATGGCCGCATGTTAACACAGATCATAGACTTTTTACTCTTTAGAAGAGGTGTTTATTCATTGATCAGATAAATGGAGTTAAATCTATGATGATGCAAGCCCCATGAACCGGGGAAACCATCATGTGAAGCTTTCATCTCTTTTTATTGCAATATCTGTGTTGTTGTGCTTTGGAACAAAAATAAAAAAAAAAGTGTTGTAGGAGCTAGTTATCATTTGGAAATCAATATTAACTATCGAGGATTGTTTGTTGATGTTCTAGGTTGTTGATCGCAATGTACAACATGATTGGTCGATATAATCTAATTCAGCTTCTACATTTTAGCCCAAATTAATTATAACATTCTGTTTGGAGGCTAACTTTTCTCTTTCTTTCTCGCATTCTATTTTAATGATTGATGTATAATCCATATATATAGCACTTGTCTCTTCAAAGTGATTCGATAAATATCCATATTTTCGAATTGACCTTATTAGACTAACAAAAGAAGGAATGGCTAAGCACTTATTTTTCATGTGAACTATTTTTCTGGTCCACTTTCTAATTGATTAGCCATATTATATTCCACCGCTTTTGGCGACGCCTACGGTGGGACGCATCGCTCCCGGGAGAAGTGAACATTTTTTCCGTAATATTCACACTTCATTCTCACTTGCGTGACATACCTACATGAAGTTTGACAGGCATCCATATGTTTGCCTACCTGACGTGTGGATATTATTGAGCTTCCATATCATATTCAGAGATAATTGATGATTTAAATATAAATTAATAGAAAAATTTTATTCTTTAAATTATTTTTGATTGAGGAAAACCTATAAAACTTATTGCAAAGTCTTTTTGAGGATTTATTGGGCCTAATAACAGTATGAGAGCTTGGATTCCACTATATAGACCCTGTGATGATGAAAAGATGATTCATGTAATATGATGTATAAGGGGGAGAATTATTGAATTGTTGGGCTTATCCCATATTAAATGAAGATAACTGATAACTTGTATATAAATTAATGTGAAAATTTTATTCCTTAAATTAGTAGCTTTTAAATTAAAAAAAATCTATAAAACCTGTTATAAGTTCCCTATGGGGGCCTATTAGGCCAGATATGAGCTAGCTCTCTAATTGCTTAGAAAAAAAAAGCTGCTCTCTCATTAATTTCATCAAGGATAAATTGCATGGTCTTGTGCCACAACAAGCTCTCAAATTCAAGCCTCTTTACCTCCCACTTCATGTATTTTCTCGGGAATGCTAGTTATCAACGATATCTCTCGACTTTACTAGCCAAATTGAAGTGCATGAACGCATGGAGTCACGTACCTCCAAAGGAAGTGATCGTTATAGTTTAACTGTGTTGAACAACCATTCTGTTAGATGAGTTGAATCGTTTGGTTTTGATACACAGAGATTTAACGATTTTCTTTTGTATAATAATTGATATAAGAAAGAAGTAAAATAAAAATTGACTGTGTAGATGATATATTATTCTCGTTAAAAGAATTGTACGTGTATTTTAAAATGATAAAATAAAGCTTATAATATTTCCTAGTGTTGTTGAACTTATCAAATCTAATTTTTTTCCGGTAGTTACAATTACATCTCTTTTTATACTGTAGAAATAACTAATGTAAATCATTATAATTATGAATAACCTGTTTAAGAAATATAAGTATCCTTAAATAATTATGATTTTAATCACAAGTTCTTCGGCACTTAATTAGGTTATCCTATATCATTAAAAAAAATTTAATCATAAACAGCCCAAATTTTGTCCGAAATTTATCGGCTATCATTCGAACGGGCAGTGTTTCGCCCGCTTGTCCGACCGAAGTCCGCCCCATCGTCTTCATCTTCCTCGAGAGGCCCCAAAGGAGGCCTCGCTCGCCGGCGGCCATGGGAGTTTCAAAGGCCATGTTCATGGCGGCGACGAGGGACTTCCTCACATCCTTCCCATCTCCCTCCCACCTCCGTCCCCTCCTCTGCCTCTCCCCCCACCACCATATCCACACCTCCCGCCTCGCCTCCCAACAGCCCGACCTCATCCACTGGGTCCAACGCGAGGGCGGCTACGTCCACCCCGACCTCAAGCTCTCCGATGATGGCTCCTACGGGCTCGGGGTCGTTGCTACTCACGGCATTCGTGAAGGGTTGGAACTCATTTGCCTCCCCGAACATGTCCCCTTGAGCTTCCCCGCTGCCCGGTCGGATGGGGGCGGGTCTGGAGACGTCTTGTCTCGGCTGGCGAGTCGAATTCCAGGTACAGTTCGTTGTTATTTTTAGAAAAATGCTTTCTTTGTGTGTTTTGTTTGATGGATTTGTATTGCATTTGTGCTAAAACAGTGATTTTGACATCAAGTTATGTCTTTTTTGGTTGTTTAGTAACTATAAGCTTCATAATTTATTACTCTTCCTGTGGAAATGAAGCTCTCTTTGTTTACATTGCATACAGGTGTTTTACCTATTTCTCTAATTCATATAGAGTGTTAGATCCTGGGATTTATGCCTCGTGGTCGTTGTAGTGAATAATTTCGGGATGAGATAATTCTTGCAAATTGCGTGTTTTTTTTTCTTCTTTTCAAAAGTTGCTGTTTAAGTGCATGTGTGAAGTTTGATTATGCAATGTGTCATGGGCACACTGTAAGTGCAGTATGCTTTGCTCAGCTTTTTTATTTGCAGGAAATCATCAAGTACTTATGTATGCTATATAATATATATGCACATGTTAGCCCCTTACAACTGTAAGTGTTGTTGTGAGGAATTAGCGAGAAGGTTATTGAAGTGCTAAAGTTAATGGTGACAGAAACTTTTGTATGTGTGGAAAGAAGTTAGAAAATTCTGCCGTACTGTTTTCTGTCACATTATATTATTCCTTGTTATTTTCTTTATCTTTCGTAGAGAATTGGGCAGCAATAAAACTACGGTGTGGCCAAAGTTTATATGTATTGTATTTTCGTCACATGATTCAGTTGGCTGCTTATTTTTGTTAACAAATTTGACAATGAGTGCATCGATGAATGATTTTACATTCAGATCGCCACTGTGGTAGTTTTCCTGTTATTATAAAGTCCTACCAGTGTACACTTACAACATCATTTGTAATTACCTGTTCATAATTTGGCTAGTTTATATTTTTCCTTGTGGAGTAAATTGGATCCTATGGGGAGAATGTGGCAGAGGAATTGTGGGCCATGCGGTTAGGTTTGAAACTTCTACAAGAAAGAGCAAGGATTGGATCCTTCTGGTGGCCTTACATCTGCAATTTGCCTGAAGCCTTCACTGTGCCTATTTTCTTTTCTGGTGATGACATAAAAGATCTCCAGTATGCTCCTCTTGTGCATCAGGTATTGTGCTTAAGAAAACCTGTCTGCAATTTTCAGCAAAATTAAACTTCTTTTGGCGTTGGAAGTTATTCTTAGAATGCATACAGTCTTGTTTTGTTTAATTTTTTTGGCTTATATTAACAAATAGGAAAAATATTCTAGCTCGCAATTTTGCTTGTATCTCCCTAGAATTCTCTGCCACATGTTCAGTGGTACAAGGCTTTCTTTTTATTCAAGCATCTCTGATGCCCAGGAGTTGTTGCTTTTGTTTTAACTCCCGTTTTCAGGTGAAAAAAAGGTGCCGTTTTCTCCTTGACTTTGAGAAAGACATAAGCCATGCCCTTGAGAGTTTGGGTGCGGAAGATCATCCTTTTGGAGGTCAGAATGTGAATGCATCTTCTCTTGGTTGGGCCATGTCTGCTGTTTCTTCCCGAGCTTTTCGCTTACATGGTACACACAGCAGTGCACCTATGATGTTGCCACTTATTGACATGTGTAATCATAGTTTCGACCCTAATGGAAAAATTGTTCAGATAGATGATGCAAGAAATTCAAACATGTCACTCAAGGCAAGTTTATTGCAGTTTTTTTTAGATAGTTTTGCTATGGGTATCTTGCTATCATAATAGCTAAGTTGTTTTGATTTTGTCATAGGTTGTAGCTGAAAAGGAAATTCAGCAAGATAACCATGTAACACTTAACTACGGAAATCTGAGCAACGATTTTTTTCTCCTGGACTATGGATTTATCATTTCTTCAAACCCTCACGACTATGTTGAGTTGAACTACGATGGACTACTTCTAGATGCTGCTAGCATTGCTGCAGGGGTTTCATCCCCTAGTTTCTCATCACCTGCCTTGTGGCAGCAGGAAATTTTATCACGGCTTCGTTTATATGGTGATGGAGCCCTTCTCAAGGTTTGTAAAATTACTATATTTTCGTACTTTGCTTCAAAGTTATGCTGGCTCATCTGTTAACTGGGAGAGCCTGACCAAAGCAGGGGTTACTCTGAAATATTATAACAAGTTTTAAGTTCATGTAAACAAGATACTCCAATTTGTTGTTTAAGAAATTGAAAATTTGCAGGTAACATTAGGAGGTCAGGAGCTGATTGATGGTCGTCTATTGGCAGCTCTGAGAGTACTTCTTGCGAATGACTTGGAAACTGTGAGAAAGCATGATTTGGAGTCTTTGATGTCATTGTCCGTTCAAGCTCCCCTTGGTTTATCTAATGAATTATCAGCTCTTCGTACAGTCATTGCATTATGTGTTATTTCTCTTGGGCATTTTCCCACAAAAATAATGGAGGATGAGTCCTTGTTGAAGAAAGACATTTCAATCTCCAAAAAATTGGCTATTGAATTCAGAATAGAGAAGAAAAGCATGATTATAGAAGCAATGAAAAAAATTTCTAAGAAGGTGAAAATATTGCAGTTGAAAGAAGGGGCTGCTGTTCAAGGTTAGCTTTGCAAGTTTGAAAAACGAAACTGTTTTACCTTTTGCTAGATGTAATGTGTTCATTTTGCCTAGTATGATCAGTGAAAATTAAAATCAATTGGTGGTTGTTATTCCGGTGAAATTGTTTGAGATTTAGTTATAACTGAATGTTTGGACAGAAAATGGAAAATCATGAGAAAGTTCAGTTTGCTTATTATGCTGCGTGCAAAGAAGATCAAAATAGCAATCACTCTTGCAAGATCGGGAAACTTTTGAAGCATTCTGGTATTTATCAAAGTGCCCAAGTTCCACAGTTTACGTTTTATATTTTCACTAAAGACAGAAATGTGCAGACAGGTGAAAAAACATTAAAAGCAGTCGTGATACAAAAAGATGGTGTCTGTTCTTACCGAAAATAAAAACGAAGCAAAACAGAAAGCATTACTCTGTTAATTTAAATGACCAAAACAGATTGGTTTTTTTTTCTCAGATGATTTTGGTGTACCGATGAATTCAGACTGTACGATGAAACAAAAGCGAGATATGGGAATATGTTCATATAGGAGAAAAACAGAACACTCGAGTTGGATAGAAGCTCTAGCCGTGATAAATAGTGAGGGAGATTCCAATAATCACCTCCGTCGTCTAGAGAACATTATATTAGTGATTCGCATAGAACGCATCAACATAAGAGGAAGATAGTAAGAAAGTATGAGCTAATACTGCTGAAGTCAGATACAAAAACGACAATGGAAATTACAAAAACTGTACAAACTCAAAGATGAGAGGGGCTTCCAAAACAGAGAAGCCTCCACCTGCTGCTCATCCTGCCCCGCTAATACTGCTGCCAATCACTAAAAGTTTCCGACCGATATCGCTTGCCGGGGCCGTCCAAGAGGCGACGGAGACCTGGTGATCTCCCGGAGAACAGGTCTAAACTCCGGCAGCGGGAGATACGAATCCTCAATCTTCTCATTCTCCTGCTTGATCTTCTTCACTTGGTTGTGAATTGGTTGGAGCCCAAAACCCCTCAACTCCTCAACCTGCTTCTCCACCTTGTTCTCCATGGCTTGCAGGCCTTCGAACAAAGATTCCAAGCAATATATGTATATCTATCTATCTATCTAGAAAACGCTGCAATCTTCTCATTTGACAGGGGAGGTGGTGTGCTGTATATATATATATATATATACATATATTTATATTTATATTTATATATGGGGAAGATAGGTGGAAGAGGTGTGGAGGTAGATCGCGATTTGGTATTTGGTCTGAAAGGAGGAAAGGTGGTGGGAAACGCCTCTTGTTTGGACCCTTAGGATGGTTCCTTTGAACCGTGCGACGTTAGGAAACAGGTCACGAATAAAGATGGTGCTGTAAAATAAAATAGGCAGAAAGGTTCAGGTTGGAAACACTAGTGCTTTTCCATTTTTTCTGTGTTTCTATTGCTTGAAGATAGTTGAAACAGTGCCTTCACAAGTGTTTTAACTGTTTTCTTTTTTCCAGATCACCTCTTCTTTTGGATTCCTGGGGGAGGCTTCTCTTGATCAGTTTTTGCTTTCTCTATTTAGAAGAATGACATGTTGTTTTTACAAGATGATGACAGATTTGGACTTTGGGCTATCTAGAAACGAATTTCATTTACTGATCAATATCTACGTATTGTCATGCAAATACACGTAGAAGAGCTTCTGGGCTACTCTCATCCCATCAATTTCAAACCAAGGAAAAAAGAAAAAAATAAAGAAATCTTTGAATTCATTTTTATTAAGTCGTGATCTTGAAATTTTGGTTGTCTTGCTAGGTACCTAGATTAATGTAAGTCGGTTGAGCAAACAGAAACTGCCCATTTCCAAGTCAATGAGAAAGTTCGATTGTTCCATTTAATTTTTATGTTCACACATTGATTAGGTGGAAAGGATAAAGATATGCTACTGCTTGTCCCGATTGACTTTCTCATTGTCTCATTCTCCTTCACAATTCACAAGTCAAACCCCATTGATCAATACATGTTTTATTATCGTATATCGTATATACACACGAATTTAAATGTATGACTTGGGAGTTAGATTTTTATCTTCAAATAAACGCATTAAGCATGTTGTTTACGTACGCCGTTAAGGCGGTTGGTCGGCATGGCGGTCGTTGACCTCAAGCCATGAAAAAATGGCTGCAACGTGGCTCGTTGCCAGTGGTGCCACGTAGGCATGTTTTACGCGCGTGGCCACGTTGTTGATTCGAGTCAGCGTGTCGCGATTGACTCAGCCCACCTATGGTGTGTTCTGGAAAGTTCGTGAATGTCGTGTGGGCATATTTGACAGACGTTAAAGGTTGACTAGTAAACGTCCGATCGCTGTCAACTCGGTCGGACCGGTCTAAAGCAGACCAGGACAGGCTTCTCCTACCTAGACCACATATCCTGTGTACCTTGTCAACCTTTTAAGTTAATACTTGGAAGAAATAATTATGTAAAAAGTTTAACTTTCTAAATTGGCCATAATATTGAGGAGACTCAAACCTAAGCTTGTTTTCATTTGGGTGGTCTTCCTTTTAAAACTAGATTTTATTAAAGTAACATTGAGGCTAATCAATTTATGAGCATCAACACTATCCCTAATTACAGACCCCTTTAAATTGGTCCTACGTTCAAACTTGTTTTGGTCATGGCTGGCTAATTTGGGAATCCGATTAGTATGTGGTCTTGGGAAGTGCCATTGGACCTTTCTTTTCGGTCATGTCAGTTGAACTGCCGCATTACCAATTGATCGGGTCATGGTTGTTGTTGGGCAGTTACAAGCAAACCAAAACCACATTAATGTGTAATTACCACATAAAATCCTTGACCATTCCCGGTCAGATTCAACGAGTTTTTAATTATATAACTAGTTGAGATCAACCAATAAATGTTTGCAGCTTGTTGGCTAAACATCGGCCAAGAGCAGGATGCTTTTGGTGGCCTAATTAGGTCAGAGTTTGATTTGTTTTCAGAGTTATATTTACCATCACAGGGTTGCTCATTAATCACTCTTAGCAGCGGTTGATTAATCAAGTCCTACAAGTGAAAAAACAGCATCACAAGCGTCTGCTTTTTGAGACAGTTCCATATCTGAAATGCTATGCAGTCAATCCTACAACAAACAACACTAACGGGCCACAGTTCTTTTCTTCTGGAAAATATAGATTAAGTCTCTAATATGCTCTCGTATACTCTCTAAGTAGTGTAACTCGTATTGGTAATTCTATTCTAGTCCCTCTCCTCTGGGCCTTCCTTTTAGAATCAATTTTCTTGAGTTTCTTTAGGACCCATGGGCCCTCTATAGGCACGAATGTGACCAGATCATTTTTGTCAACAAAATTATTGGTTGGTTTGGTTTTAAAAAATTGTTAGATCAGTTGGGAATTGAATCGAACAAATCTAACCAAATAATTAAAAAAAAACCTTAACATTCATGTTTTATATGGGTTATTATTAATTTATTTTGATGTATTTAATATAATTTCTATATGTAGAATACTTTTAAATTTGACTATGGTGATTAATTCATGTTTTGATTTCACGTATTATCAAAACCATAATTAATTTTAATATAGTTATTATAAATTTGGTCCTGAATAAATCAGACCGAATAGAATCAAATATTTCTGTTCAGTAGAGATCAATTTTTGGAGATTTTTGCGTACACTTCGGCATGTGTTTAGTTATTGAGGGGTTGTTAGAAATTTATGTTCGATTGATTTGAAATTGAATTGACCGAATGCTCTACCCTAGACGTGACACATCACATTCAACTAGAGAAAAATAATAATTCCCCCCCCTCTCAAATTGGGTTTTTTCATCAAAATACTATGGCAAGGAGTTAGGAAACTTTTTATGGTTTACAATCTTATATTCCTTGTTTTCATGATTAAGTAATTGGTTATCAATTTCTCTAATTGTAATAACTTTTTAGGTGGCTATTCTTATAGCACCCCACTTCGGTCCACCCGTGAACTAATCCGGAAATACTAATGGCAACCAAACCGTTTGCTAATTTATTTGATTTAGTTAAGCCGACCTAGATATACCTTCAACATGTTAAATGGTGATGCAAGTATATAATACATGGGTAAGATGCTTAGGTTTTAAAGTTATTCTAAATACATGCTATGATATGGAATTATGTATAAAATAAATTAAACAAGTGAAAAGTTTAAAGAAAATAATTCTTTAAAAAAACGAACATAGTCTCCCTTAAAAGTACAATAAGGACTATCCTATCAACAACAAACAATATATATATATATATATATATATATAT
>JAVDBV010082057.1:0-12058 GCA_032619315.1 Piper longum | reverse complement strand
GGTAGCCTAGGTCGGCCTGAGCCCAGATTCGACCACCATGCACTGAGTGCAGCTGGGGTCAAGGAATTGACTCAGTCCGACACCGGGCCGTAGTAAGTACGTAAATTATGTATTACATCTAATTATTTTGGAGTAGTCATAGCTACCCCTTTAAAAGGCTACGGCCAGGGTGTGCGAGGCACTAGCACTAGGATTTGTAGTGAAAATTTCCAGTTCAAGTCCGTGAATCACACTAAAGATTTCCGATTCAAGTCCGTGAATCACACTTAAGATTTCCGGTTGAACTCCGTGAATCACACTTAAGATTTCTGGTTCAAGTCCGTGAATCACACTTAAGATTTCCGGTTCAAGTCGGTGAATCACACTTATGATTTTTGGTTCAAGTCCGTGGATCACACTGAAGATTTCCGGTTCAAGTCCGTGAATCACACTTAAGATTTCCAGTTTAAGTCCGTGAATCACACTGAAGATTTCCGGTTCAAGTCCGTGAATCACACTTAAGATTTTCGGTTCAAGTCCATAAATCACTAACACGGAATGTACTTGATTTATTTTGTCTATTATACTACTTAGTTTTGTAATCACTAATGCGGAATTGCCTCCGCAGGTGTGCAGATATGAAATTAGGTGGGAGAAGCCATTGATAGCCAGAGCATGGAGTAAGATAAATATGGGGACTCCCTTTTAATTTTTATTTGAGTTATAGATGTGGCTATGGGAAACGGTCTAAGACTGTGGGAAAATTATTATTATATCTTGTTTAAAACATAGTTTACTTTGAATGAATTATATTTATGGTTTGATTTTTAATAACACCCGGCCATATAGGCCTAGTTAAATATTTGAGAAATGGCGGGTTGTTACAAGTAGAGATAGAGCGAAAGAGTTTTACGGACATGGATGAGTGAAATTCCTAGTCCTATATGGGCGAGGTCACCCCGCATAACCTAACTAAAAGATGAAACCCAAATAATGATCAAATTGCATCGCCATGGAAAACGAGGCAATGCCTCCACACGTATATGGTTAAAAATCTTAATTAAATTAATTGTCTTAGTTGAGTGTTAAACCTCATTAGGTAACCTCAGAGCATGGCAAGGTACGCAGACATCGCAGCAAACACACCAACAAATATGGGGTTTTGTTCCTGCCATTAAAGTGATTAGATTAGGGTGATAAATTTACAGGTGCATGATAAGATGGACATCAAACAAAACCACATGAGGGTATACAAATTAGGAAAAGTGGTGGCCAGGTCATATGGACCATGAAATCTATCACCTTTTGCCAACATTGGCACCCTACATGATCGTAAATACCATAACCAAGATTGGCACCCTATATGATTGTAAATACCATAACAGACAAAGCGATATGAATAAATGTTGTAGATCTATCTCTTGTACGTGCAACAAGATAAATAGAATGTAAAAATACCATATACATCATGTTATATGAATTTTATATGGAAACAATGCAAGTAGACAATACCAAAACATTCAAACATACAGAACTATTTTTCTACGCTTAAAAATGAAATGACTCTAAAGCTTGCTTACTCCTAATATCTAGATCTACATGAAAAAAAATATAAATAAAATACAAGTGTGCACAAAAAACACACAAAAAGATGCACAAAATATCAAGAACATGTAGAAAGGGAAGATCTTTAGCTCAAGGGCGATTCAAAGGGAAGTCTCTTTGGGCTTCCCACTCAAAAACCTATGAGCATATGTCACAAGGCTAGGCTTGGAGACCCTAAAGAAGGGTAGGAGAGGCCAGGAAAGGAAGAGGAGGAAACTGGGAGTGAATCAGGGTCGGAGCAAGGGAGTGGAAAGGTGAAAAAAGTGGGAGAAGGTGAGATTTTATAGAAAAGGGAAAAACTACATGCTCAAAGGCACTGGCCGGGTGCAAAGGAGCTAACCTCTAATTAGCCAGACCAAACAACATGGTCCACTGACGACACAGACATGATCTAGTATTAAGTTTATCAAGTATACAATATTTACCCATTTTTTAATGTGATTTTGTACATCACGGTGATAAATATTATTAATTATGTGATAGTTTACATTATTTTTTTAGTTAATTAATATCTTCTTCAATATGTTTTATTCTGGAGTTTCAGTGGAGAAGAAAATGACACAAATTAAGCTTAGGAATTGAAAAGTCAAGGTACTTGGCCCCACCCTATGGATACCGCATGGAATTCACAAAGCTCAAATGGAGGTGAATGTTGATGGTTTTGGGCTGCCTTACGTATGGCTTGGTAGGGCAAGTCGATGAGCTCCAAACTTGATTGAACACCAAAATTAATTAGATTACGTGGATTTATGAATACATTAATTGAATTCGTGTGTTTATTGGCCATCTCATCTTCTACATAAATTGGTGGTCATTCGTTGTTTAGGGGATATCTCAACTCGGGGCTGATGAGTTTAGTGAATTAAGTAGTATAATTGTTATAAGTTTTAGTACTTTTTATAATATAAGATTATTTCGTTTTCATCATGTTTTTACTTTTATTATGGAGTAGCCTTTTATTTCATTCTAGAGAATAATGGAACTTAATATGGGTTAATTTAATTGATTTCAATCTCTTACTCTTTTATTCAATTTGATTGTTTGAATAATCATGTTTTTAATGCTAAGAATAGACTGATCATCTATTACTTAGATCATGATGTTTAATTAGATTTTAGGAGAAATCAGTTATATTAGTCATTGATAATTCCTCATATGACGAGTCTAATGACTTGTTTGTTGTTGTGGTTGAGAGATACAGAATACCGTATACGATTATAATGCAAATCTTAATTCATTATTATGTTTATTAATCAATTATCAATAAGAGGTAGAAATTTAGGCAAAATAATATATGCATGAAGGAGCAGGAGCCACCATGTCATATAATTATTCTATGTCGGCAATGAAAGACAATAGAAGAATAGAGTGAGGGTTGATGAAGATTAATTTCATGTTAAGGGAAATTCTACTCTAAAACGAGTTTTATCTTAAACTAAAAAACTTTTTTGTTGTTCTTTAGCTCTTAGTTCTATTTTCTACTATTAATGCAAGTAAATTAATCTCTCTTTGGGATGATAGTTAGACATTTATCATTAAACTACTTGTTTTAACTGTTTATACCTGCACATTATTTAAATAATTTGAACAAGTTTTTGTCCCTGTTGCTAGGCAGATCAAATTTTCTTTGTGAATTTAGGATTAGATTTTTTAGTCTTTTTTCTCTTATTTTTAGATTTTAGTGTCTTTTTTTTAAAAAAAGAAGAAATGAAAAAATATACTATATCATTGTCTTCTTCCTTGTTGTCATTTGTTTATGCATCATTGATTAGTGTAGTCACCCTTGTTTTTTTGTAATCTAGAGATTAAAAGGACTTTGAGAAACTTGCGGGCCACTGGAAGAAGAGCTGAAGAAGTAATAGAAGAAGAATCCATGGACCCAAAACAACAACAAATGCGTCCATTTCCACCGATTGTAGCAATAGCCAATGATGACAATAGGGATATCCAAGAATGGGTTGTACGTCCTCCAAGAGTGTTACAACCTAGTATTATTGCACCACCCGTGGATGTGACCCATTTTGAGCTTAAACCAATTTTATTTAACATGTTACAAACTACAGTGTAACACCCCGCTTCGGTTCATCCGTGAACTGACCCGGAAGTGTCACCGGCGATCAAATCTTTTGCTAATCTATTAGATTCGGTTAAGCCGACCAAGTTCTACCCTTGGCGTCTTAAGACGGAGATGCAAACACGGAAGGCATGGATGATATGCTTGGGTTCTACATGCATGCCATGATATGTAAACAAAACAAAACGAAAGCGATAAACGAGAAATTGCAAGGAAAATACTTATTTCTACGAAAAACGAGACTGAGTTTCCCCTAAAAGTGCAATAAGGCCCAACCTGTCAACAACAATAATACTTATATATATTCAACCAAAATGATATAAAATACGACAATCAAAACCAAATGCAATCATCTTAATTTTCATTTTCACTTGAACCGAGTCTCAGCTCCAGGGCTCCTTGTTCATTCACATTTTTTTATTCATTTCAAAGGCAGTTCGTCAAAACATAATGAAATAAAATTTCCAATCATACGCAATTAACACACTATCATAAGACATCATGGAAGGCAAGTACATGTGTGCGGGATTTTGTGCTGCTCCTCCGCAGTCCCGACAGCTCTCATTCATCACGCTCCTCACCTACATATAGTAGAAAAACGTCAGCAACGGTTGCCACTGGTGTGGAAATAACTAATACCAAACTGGCACAGGAGAGCTAACGCTCTTGTTGAAATAAAAACATCACATGAAAACTCATCTTTCTTATTTTCACTGTCAATGGGAGACTCTTCCATACCACTCTAAGGTGGCTGTCTCTAGGTTTACCTTTCTCATCTCACATTTCTCATTTCCCATTCTCATTTCACATTCTCATTTCACGTTCTCATTTCAATGTCAAGGGCCATCATCCACACCACTCTAAAAGTGGCTGTCTCTAGGTTTAACTACTTCCATACCACATGTGGCTGTTTGCTAAATTTACCTACTTCCATACCACATGATGCTGTCTGCCTAATCAATTTGCATGGGTTGTCGCTAAATTGCCTTCTCTCACCCCAACCTGCACGGACAAGGAAAAGCAAACGCAAAAACTATATATATATAGGCCTGGGTCGGGAACTTATATAATAGGCCCAGAGGCAACTTGCTATGGATCTCATTTTCGAAAACATACTCGAGGGATCTCATCCTCGAGGGTTATTCATCCGGAAATGCGATCGGCTAAATGGCCCGTGTAGAGTGGGATTCAATAGAACACCAGTCGACACGTCCTCTTTCCCGTTCTAAACAAAACAAGATAGATATCCCATCCTAGTAGATTGAGCTAATAATCATTAATTTTAAATAATTAAATTAAAATAAATTATACCTCGCACGTCGTCGACATTCGGCGACGGCTGGGGTTTCGTCGCGCGTGTCCGAGCTCGAATTCGGCGTTCAGCTGCGTCCGACATTCGATTAGGTTCAATTGGATGAACTCGGCAGAAAACCAAGCAATTCTGATCTTTGGGCAAGTTCAGCGGTTTTCCAGCGGGTCGTGGCAGTTTTCCGGCAGCTCCCGGCGATTTTCCGGCGACTATCACGGTGGGGCAATTGGGGGTAAGGATCGGCTTCATCTCGACAAACCAGACCCAATGGTGGTGACAACACAGCCAATCACGACGGTGATGGCCGTCGGCGGCGGCGCCGAATCTGGCCGCGCGGTGGGTCGCTCCAATCGTCCCACGGCCGGCCTCGATAGCGGCACTGGGTGGGGGGAAACATCGAGGAGGTGGTTAGGGTGGTCGTCGACGTCACGGCGGTGGCGGTGCGGCCCGGACAGCGGGCAGTGGTGGCGTTGCAAGGCGATCACGGCGTCGTGGCGGCTGGAAGGCGGTCTGGGACGGTCGGGACAGCACGGCGACGGCACGACGCGGTGGGGAGGCATCGATCGGCGGCGGAGCGGCGTTGGTGACGGCGGTGGCAACAAGGGAACGGCGGCGGCGTTGGGGTTTGGGTGAGGTAGTGTCGGGGAAGGAGGTGAAATACACTGGTGGCAATTTCATAAATAAGTATTGACTCGATTCATACTCAAGTCAAAATAATAACTAGCTCGTAATAAATTCTAAACAAAATCTATAAAAATTGGGAAAAATCTCGTAAAACATAACAAACAACATAACATCAATATGGCATGCGCTATAACTTATAACCCACCCTAACTACCCAATAACGCGTCATAATGCGTTAATCGGCCTAAAACTATTACTCCAACCAAATCAATAAAATGAAAAATTACTACATAGTTTCATATATTTTGATAACTCATCTCACATCATATTTTCAATGTTATCATCATATATGCAGGTATACGTGACTCTCATCGCTCATAACTCATGCCGGTCTCGACTCAGCGTGCGGTCTATGAACTGACCCGACTGGTTCGCTATAATAAAACCCTGACTTGAGTCACGGGTTTTACAACAGTACAATTTATAGGATCGTCGATTGAAAATCCCAATAGGTATATCATCGATTTCCTATCGGATTGTGATATGTATAAGTAACCTGGTGTCTTTGATGACGCTCCCCCCCTTTGCTTATTTCCATTCCCATTAATAGGAAGTTCAAAAGAATGGTTGTCATCATTTGATGCAATTACCACTTGGGATAAATTGTCTAAAAAATTTTTGTTAAAATATTTTCCTCCTAAAATTGCTTGATTATGTAATGAAATTTTATCTTTTTTGTAGTTTAATGGTGAATCTTTCTTTGAGGCATGTGAAAGATTTAAAGAATTTTTCAAAAAGTGTCCTGACCATGGTATATAAAGATGGATGCAACTCCAAACTTTTTATAATGAGTTGTTGGGGCAAAAAAAGAACATAGTTGATGCAGCAGCCAATGGATTATTTCTTAGGAAGAACCCACATGACGCTTTTCAACTACTAGAATTAATGGTTCCTAGCAACCATCATGCAACACAAGGTAGGCACCCAGAGAGGATTATCGGAGTTTTAAAATTAGATGCACTTACTGCTTTATCTGTTGAGGTTCGTACTTTAGCTAATAAGTTCAATATCTTAATATGTAGGAGAGGGGCTAAGGTTGTGAAGCCAAGGTGTGAATGGTGTGGATAAAGACATTCTATAGGTCAACGTACAACAAATCAAGTTAACTACGCAGGCAACTTTAATAGAAACAATAACCCTTATTCGAGTACCTACAATTTGGGTTGGCGCAATAACCCCAACTTTTCATGGAATAATTCTCCACAACCGAGTGCGGTCCTCAATAATCCACCGCTACTATCACAACATTATCAACCTCCCTTCACTTCCTTTTCAGCCACAACAACCGGAGTTGATCCAAATTTTCAATTCTATACAACAAAGTATGCAACAATTTATGCAGAATTAGCAACAACAACAACAGCAATAGTTTATGCAACAAATTATGTTGCCATTAAACTAGGAGCCAAGTGAGCGACCCAAGGGTGTACTTCCCAGCCAATCGAACAACTAAGGAAACATGGTCAAGAGCATTGGAAAGCCGTAACAACCTGAAGTGGTATTTTACAAGAACCATTTAAACCCAATGAAGTTAAGGAAATAGTTGAAAGCCAAACAATGATTTTGAACCCATTACAATGATTAGCTTATTTAGAAGCAAAGGAAAAGAGAACGATGAGGTACATATAGAAGAGGTCAAAAAAAAGTACCATTTCCTTCTATACTGAGGGAACAAAGTGATGAAAAATACTTCAAAAAATTGATTGATATATTTAAAAAGTTACAAGTTAATATATCTTTTGATGAAGTACTTGAATAGATGTCTAATTATGTAAAATACTTGAAGGATATTTTAGCAAAGAAGAGGAGACTAGATGATAATGAAGTTGTGGCCATGAAAGAGGAATGTAGTGTTCTCCTCCAAAGGAAAGTACCTCCAAAGATGAAAGACCTGGGCAAATGTGTGATTCCATGTTCAATTGGAAGAGATGTTTATTATAATGCTTTATGTGACTTAGGTTCTAGCATTAATCTTATGCCTTTTTCATTTTCAAAATGTTAGGAATCGAGGACATTGCTCCTGCAAACAACAAACTCCAATCTTCTGACCAGTTAATGGTATATCCTAAAGGTTGACAAGTTTATCTTTCTTGTAACACCCCGATTTTGGTTCACTTGAGAACCGAATCAGAAATGTTGTGATCGAGTTGAGTCATGTTTAAAGTTGTTGGTCGGTACCAGTCGATCAATCAAATAGATCGAAACAACCAACTAGTGTCATGAGAATGGAGACAATATTAAATACATGTCAAAACAGATCAAAAATAAGTAAGAGCAAGAAGGTAAATAACTGCGTTGAACTCAAGTGTGTGTAGCGTTTATCTGTCCTCCCACCAGAGTCGACTCAAGATTATAAAACCTACATATATTATAAGAAAATTGTCACTAACGAATGTTACTAGTCATAAAATAACTAATACAAACTGGAAAATTGGTATTCAATTACCCACGAAAACATATGAAACTTAAAGAATTGCCACACACTGAGAAGTAAGCAAACATAATTAATCAATGCCAGCTTGCATGCACGGCTCATAATCATAATCATACATACATACAGCGCTTACGCCCTCACACCTTCCATATCACCCGCCACTATACTCAAATGGCAAAAGGAACAATTAAGTTCGTGACACATATTCCGGAAATGTGATCCATTATGCAGTACCATCATACACCCGCACTACCTCATGGTTTGAAGGAGTAGTAGCATGGTCCATACATATCTCCGTACCACTCATTCTCTTATTCATGAAGTCTGCAAAACTGCACGTACTTATATAATAAGCTTAGGGATGAGGCTTGTATAATAAATTTTTGGAGCTAGAGTTCAAAAACCAATAAGGGATCTCATCCTTGCATTATTATTAAACAAGTGTAAAATGCGGCTAAATGGCCCGCCATCGGAGGGATCCGATAAAACACCGCCAATGACGTCCTACATTTAAAACACAATGAAATCTTACACGCAAAGAGTCATGTAGAGAAGGAGAGTCCTACGGACCTGTGGTCCAAGAACCCACTGCTAAGTAACAAACTAATGTCTCTATATGATGCATGCTCGTGGTGTGTGCTCCTATCATCAATACATCCTTATAAAAAGACTACTACATAAACCTCAACTAAACATACAGCACGTAAATCAAGACATAATAATATATAATAATAAATAAATGATAAATAAATAAATACACTCTTAGATATTTAAGTAATAATAAATACATTAACATAAATAATACTCTAATCACAAAATAATATCAACATTATACAACCTAAGAATATATAATTAAATACAAATCCATAATAACATACATGCGAATAGACAAATACATAAGTAAATAGACAAATACAATATAATTAACATAAATAGGACTAATATTAATAAGTAAATATATCATTATTAATAACAAATAAAAAATAAGTAAATAGATAAATTACAAATATTAATTATTCATGAGAAATATTAATATAAATATTAAATATACAAAGTTGCGACTAAATATGTGTAAATAATAACACAAACAAGAAAATAATTAATAATCAATTAATTAATCAAATAAAAGGTAAAAATGAATGAAAATAATACTTATGAATAAACATATTATCAATAAAAATAATTAGTAACATAATCATCCATCATAATCAACAAATATATAAATAATAAGAAATTAATAATTATGAACAAATAAATAAATAAACAAAATAGTAAATAAATAAATAAATAAAAATACTCATTACTTCCAGATATGCTAAACCATGTGAATATGCACCTAGACCAATGTAAGGGTTCTCGAATTACCAAAAACGGACGAAGAATGACCGAAAACGGGCTGAACCTGACCGAACCGAGCTGAGCCCAACCCAGCCGAATAGTCTGAACCAACTTGGGCTGAAAAATAGGTTGGGCTGGCTGGGTGGACCTGGAAAAGATAGATGGACTCGGACATGGATATGGGCTAGCGGACAGCGGATCGTGAACCAGGTAAACGGGCTAGACGGGGCGGCTGTTGCCATCGCCGGAAAACGTCAACGGCGGCCCTGCTGGTGTGGCTGCCGGTTGGGATCGATAGCCCACGTGACAAGGAGCATGTTGTTGGTCGTGGTTGGTGGAGTCTGGCCACTGGCTGGCCGGAAAATGGCTGGAAAGAGAGCATTGTGGCCGCCAGGTGCAGCAACGTTGCTGGTGGCGATCGTGGCAGTGGTAGTCGTCGTGGGTTGTCTCAAAATGTAGATCAGCTAGTGGCGGATCGCCGGTGCCGAAAAATAGCAAGAAAGGGTGGAGACCGCAGCGGAAAATTGGCTGAGAAAATGTCGTCCCGAACAACGACGGCGGAGGTGCCGGGGGCGATCGTGGGTATGGACGGGTAGCCGGCCGTGAGTAGGTCACGGTCGTACCAATCCGGTGGCCGGGGGCGAGGCGGAGGCTCACAAGCGACGAATCAAAGTGGTGGCGACGTAGAGGTGGAAAATTTCAAAATCATAAATCTCTCGAAATCAATGGATGAGGATAAAAGATGAGTGGACAGCTCAGGTCTTGCCACGTGGCATGATCAGGTCATCCGACAACTCGTGATGTAGTGGGACCCACCTATGGGTATATATATTATTGATATAGAAGGAAAGTTCGGATCGTGACCGTCAAAACTTGAAACTGACTCGTGTCTTGAAATTAACTCTTTGGGCGGGAATGAAGGAAATAAGGTTAAATAGGCCTCGGAACCCTAAACTCAATTAGGATGGGCCTACAAGGGCACAATCGAGTGATTTGAAATTCCTATGCTGCATGCAAACGATGTAACACCCCAATTTCGGTTCACTTAAGAACCGGATCAAAAATATTACGATCGAGTCGAGACATGTTTAATATTATTATTCAGTGAGACTCGGTCGATAAAATATATCGAAATAACCCTCTTGGTGTCATGAGAATGGAAGACATTGTTAAATAAACATCACAATACATCAAATATAAATAAATGCAAGGAATTAAATCTTATGTTGAGCTCAAGTGTGTGTAGCATTTATCTGTCCTTCTGCCGAAGTCGATACAGGATTTACAAGACCTATATATATTATAAGAAAACCGTCAGTAATGAATGTTACTTGTCCGAAAAATAACTAATAGAATTTGGCAAATGGGTATTCCATTACCCACGAAAACATATGAAACTTCAAGAATGCCTCACATAGGGCAGTAAGCAAATATACTTAAACAAATGCCGGCTCGCATGCACGACTCATAATCATAATCATACATACATACAACGCTTGCGCCCTCACACCTTCTATATCACCCGCCACTGTACTCAAATGGCAAAAGGAACAATTAAGTTAGTGCCATATATTCCGGAAATGCGCTGCTTTACGCAATACCATCATACACCCGCACTACCTCATGGTTTGAAGGAGTACTAGCACGGTCGATACATATCTCCGTACCGCTCATTCTCTTATTCGTGAAATCCGTAAAACATCGCGTACTTATATAATAGACTTAGGGATGAGGCTTGTATAATAGATTTCTCGAGCTAAAGTTCGAAAACCAACAAGGGATCTCATCCTTGTAGTTTTATTAAACTTGCATATAAAACGTGGCTAAATGACCCAACATCGAAGGGATCCGATAAAACTCCGCCAATGCCGTTCTACATATAAAATACGATGAAAATCTACACACAAGGAGTCAAGCAGAGTGGGAAAGAGTCCTATGGACCTGTGGTCCAAGCTCCAAGCGTATCTGTACATCTACGGCGAGCTGAGACTCCGAAGCCTACATCGGAACCCACTTCTAAGTACGCTAAGTAAAATACTAATGTCTTTACATGATACATGCTTGTGGTGTGTGCTCATATCATCAATACATCACAACATAGAAAACAATGCTAGCAAACTTATAAATACACATGTAGCACACAAATCGTGACATTATAATAATTAATAATAATTAAATAAATTAACAAAGAAAATACATTAGTAGATAATTAGATAAATCATAAGTACATAAATATGAACAATACTCTAATCATAAAATAATAATATAATAATATTATATAAATATACAAGTAAACACGAGTAATTATCAATATATCCTCGTGTTAATAAAAATAAAAATAAATAAATAAATCTATTATAATTTAATAAACAAATAAATAAATAACATATACTTAATACTAAATAATAATGACTATTAATAATATCATAGTGGTACAACACAATAATACATAATTAAATATAAATAAATAATGGCATACACATCATGAACAAATATATATATATATATATATATTATAAGCAAATATAATGTTAATAATGACAAATAATCATTTAAACATTTATCACATAAGATAAACATATAAATAAAAAGAAATAAATAATAATGAATAAATAATTAAATAAAATAATAATTA
>JAVDBV010082049.1:0-10544 GCA_032619315.1 Piper longum | reverse complement strand
GGTGCGGTGGCCGGGGGCGAGGCGGAGACTCACCGGCGGCGAACCGAAGTGGCGGCGGCGTTAAAGTGAGAAACATCTAAGATCCAGGGACATTATTGTAAATAAATGGGTAGAGCTAGGGTTGTGTGAACGGATCTGATCTTACCACGTGGCACGATTTGGACACTCGACAGTTCGTGTACTAGTGGGGCCCACCTATGGGTATATACATTATAGATATGGACGGAAAGTTCGGATCGAGACCGTCCAAACTCGAAACTGACTCGAGTCCTAAAATTGACTCTATAGGAGGGAATCGAGGTAAGAAGGCTAAATGGGCCTCGAATATTGAACTCAATCAAACTGCGCCCAGAGGGGCATAAATCGAGTGATCCAAAATGCCTATAATGCATGCAAATGATGTACCCACAAAATCCCAAACGGATACTAAACGCCGAAATGGCCTAAATCTATGCCTAAAATCCTGTCTAACATATACAAACAAATCTATATACCTCAGTATACAATGATAACTCTTAATCTTATTATTTGCATGTTTTGCATAATCAGCCATTATAACATGCTCATACGGCCATCTGGGCCCATGCTCATAATCTAAAACTAGTTTGGCTCGATCTTGCTCGTACCAACTTGATATTGACCCAAATAGGGCAAAACTCAAATCGAATAAAACCCTAACCCAAAAATGGGGTTTTACAACCTTTCCTTCTTATAAAAATTCCGTCCTTGGAATTTCTTACATCAGGTAGCTCTCCATCGAAAGCTAGCTTCACACTATCCAAGCGTACCAACATGAAGCTAGAACTCTGAATGCTAACAAAGCTCACAAGCTCCACACTAATCTAGCTAGACAGATTACACGTGCTCGAATCATCTAACAAAACATGTCATATATACAAGGATCATTGGTCTGCGCTGACCATACATGCTCAAATCTTCTCACTGGACTAACCATGAATGCTCAAATGGTCTCTTTGGACTGATCATGCATGTTCGAGCTATCTCACTAGACTAACTCCTAGGGTCACTAAATACTATAGGGACTGAAATGCAATGACATCTGCATGAAAAATCTAAGCTCACCCCTAAGGGTCTACTAGGTAGTGGAGTAGGTAATCTACAGTACTGCAGGGTACTAGCCTGAACTACATTAGGAAAAACAATATCAGTGCAATGCATACGACCTAACATCTACCCATATCTCCCCGATTCTCATGGCTGTAATAATTTTGCGGTCATGGGCGCGGATGGCGCAGAAAGGGAATTTCCGCGTGTCCATGGCACCCATATGAGAATATCATTACCCATTATTATTAGGATAAAGATTTCCCGCGCCCATGGCAGGAATCTTTACCTGCGTCGAGCTCATCTGAGCCGTCCGATTACAAGGACGGCTCAGATCTAACATTCTTAAAAAAAATTCTCCTCACCGGAGATCCCGCCGCACCGCCGCCAGGTCGCCTCGGCCTCGGCCTGCCACGGTGGCCCCCGCCCCGTCACGATCGCCCCGCCCCATCGCGCTGGCGCGGAGGGGCGGGGGCGACCGCGACAGGCTGAGGCCGAGATCCAAATAGATCCTCCTCGCTCCCTCGCCACGGCGGGCGGCCACTGCGGCCGACTGACGCCATCTACAGGCCACGTCCGGCCACCGCGTGCCAGACCTAGCCGTCCCCCGACCAGTTCTGGCCGGGGGACATCCAGATCCAGCCTGTCGCGGCCGGATCTGGCTGCGGTCGGGAAGCGGAGCGGGGGCTTCCACGGACGGGGCGGGGGCGACCGCGGACGAGGCGGGGTTCGACATGGCGGGGGAGCAGGGCGGGGGTCAATGCGGCGGGGTCGACCCTCGGCCGTGGCCAACCGATTTGGGACGTGCGGCGGCAGGGCGGAGGGGCGGCACGGCGCCGGGGGCGGCAGGGGTGGCAGGGGTAGGGTT
The DNA here is from genome assembly GCA_032619315.1 of Piper longum. Taxonomy (NCBI): domain Eukaryota; kingdom Viridiplantae; phylum Streptophyta; class Magnoliopsida; order Piperales; family Piperaceae; genus Piper; species Piper longum. The sequence goes on along the minus strand of JAVDBV010082049.1, from coordinate 8,611 downwards.
TTTTCTCTAAATGATCTGGGCCGTCCTTTTAATCTGACGGTTCAGATCAAATTAAATTATTATTTTTTAAAAAATAATTAATAAATCTCGATCGTCCTTGTAATCGAACGGTCTACGTAGGAAATCGGCTCTCTTATTATTATTCATTCATTCACGCGAGTAAGCTGTTCGAGGCCAATCCATTTGGCTTGTAGGCCCAACTATTCAAAAATTCTAATTAAGGAGGGCCTTCTTCTCGGCGGAGCAAACTCCGAGCTCGCTGGTGGAGTCAAAGGCGCCACCATTCCCGACGGCGGCCGTCCACCCCCCTGCCAGCGCCGGCATCGACCAGCCGGCCTCTTTCCGGATGGTAGGTTTCGGTTTCCCCTTCGTCTCTTCATGTTATAGGGTTTGATCCCCGTGATAGGGTTTCGAATTTGGTTTGTCCTCGTTTGTAGGAAGATCTCGTTGACGAATTTGAACCTCTCTTCGATTACAGCCGCGTGCAGCCGGCGGAATTCGTTGATCTCGAAGGTATAATTTTGAATGTATCTTGTTTTTTTCTTGTTTAGGCTTTGGGGCTATATGGTTTTGAGGTGTGGTTTTGAATTGATATATTTTGATTTTTTTATTTTTTAGGGTTTAGGGAAGGGCTGATGGTGTTTCCTAGTGATGAAATTGATCTTCCTAATGATTTTGTGGTAGTTATAGGAAGTTGGAGTTGGTTTTGTTATTGTTTCCTGTATAAATAACTAAAATATCTAGGATGATCAGGAACCCCTCCAAGAAACATTATTAGTATTTACGGTTGAGGGTTTAGGGTCTGATTTGAATTGATGTAATTTTGATTGTTTTGGGTTTGGGGTAGGGCTAATGATGTTTCTTAATGATGAAATTGATAAACTTGGTGACTGTGTAGTTAATAGGATGTTGGAGCTGATTTTTTTTTCTTTTAGCATAAATAACTGAGTAAAATTCCTAGGATTGTCATAACCCTCCCTAGGAAACATCTTTAGTAAAAAGGGCTTACGGTTTTTGATTTGTATTGATGTAATTTTTGTTGTTTGATTGTTTAGATGATAATGTGGATTTGGAGGAAGTTTTTGGTATGAAAAGGAAGATCGGTTCGAAATCTTCTGTTGTTCCTGCATTGGTGAGATATTTTGATTGATTAATGATGCATTAATGTTATTTGGTTGGGTGTTGATGATTGGTGTTTTTGGTGAAAAGGAGGAAGACGTCGTGGAAGTGTCAAAAGTTGTGGTGGCTGAAGAGAAGGAAGAGGATTGGTTGCCTCCACCTCCGAAGAAGCCTTCAGTAAATGGTGTCTTGTCTAATGATTCTACATTACAGGCACTAAGGTTGTGGCTAACTGGTATCTCCTATATGATGATCTTAGTGTTACTGATCTAGGTGGCTTGAACTTGTTAGTTGTGTCTATTGCTTGTCACACAATTATGTTAAGTATGTACGTATGTTTGTGATTTCTTAACACTTGATGACAAGGAACAAGTGTGCTTAAGTACCTTATTCTGCATTTAAGGAAGGACACAAGGTTAGGGTGCTGGCAAGCCCCAGCGGAGCTGGGTAAGAGGTGAAATGGAGATAGACTGGACCTAACCTGCTGCTTGATCTAGTATTTCCTTCGCAAACCAAACCAATTGCATTGGCTAGGACTTGTTATTTAAAAAGGGGTCTTTATAGGGAATAAACAAAATTACTTAATAGGGCATTTGGTTGTGATAGAAAATTTTATATGAAATCTTAAGAAAATTTTATCACAAATTCTCTTTGTTGTAATTTTATTAAGTGGTAGAACCCTCAAAATCACGTTTGACGATTACAATTATTAGGGTATTTTTGGTCTGTATGTTTAAAAAAAATAGAAATGAATCAACCCCTATTTTTTATTTTCTAACATTGTGAAGATTTTTAAAAAAGCCTCTATCAATTTTATATATCGCTAATGTTTTATCAAGCACGTTTTTTAGTCGTTATCATTATAAATTAATATTTTTTCAATAAAGAGAATTAAAATAACAGAAATCATTATGGAAATTTTCGTTGAAGTGTTCAAGGACCAAGTGACTTCTATTTGTGGTGAAGGTCTCTAGTGGGATGGAAGTATACAAATATCTCTGCAACTAGAATGAATTGTTTGTTGGTGTCTGTATTTGAAACTCGAATCACACTAGGTGCTGCCATTTCCCCAGTTGATGGTTTTTTCTTTTTTTTCTTCTTTGTTTTTTTACTATTTTAGTCATGATATGTGGATAAGAAGATGATTTTTTAAATTGGTCTCAAGTCACATGTTTTGCAAAAAAGAATTGGCTAGTCTGTTATGAAAATGTAAAGAACCTTATTTTTGTTTTCTGAACCAGTTATGTATGTTACATTCTGCCAGGTTTTTGGACTTGTTAGGTTTTCTCACAACTTTATTTGGTAGTTTAATTTCAAATGTAGATTTACGAATTCTTCTTGATGTTCCTTTTCTCCTTGTTTGTTTATATTCTGTTTATAAACTAACCTTCCTACTAGATTCATTAAGTGGAATTTGAATCATGATTATCTGTTTAGAATGTAAAGCTCTCCAAAAGAATAAAAAATAAAAAAAAAATAATAAAAAAATTATTTAAAAAAAAAATCAGCTTGCTACTTAAGAAGTTTAATTTCTGTTATTGTTAGGTTGAAAAAGCAGGAGTTAGCATCCCTTGCTATGTCGGCTAAAGATATTTTAAGAGAAGCCGAGATTTCTGCCAAAAAATCAGTTATAGACGGAGAAAAACAGGGTCAAGAGGATGAAGGCAAAGAACCGGTACTACAAGTTAAAAGAGATAAGATTGTTCTTTCGATACAAGACAAAGATGTGGTCAAGCAATTTCGCATTTATATGGTATGACTCTTTTTGAATCCTAGCTATTCTTTGTTTGTTTTGAGTTATAACTCTATCCTTGTTTAGTGTTTGTTTAAAAGAAAACTAGTGTTGTTAATATTTGCAGAATTTCTTATTAACTAAAGTTGATTGAACTGAAATTCCAAATGTAATAAACTGATGCTCTAATGTATTGTAGGATGACAAGTTTGAGAAACTCTTCAAAATGTACGCTGAGAAGGTCAAGATTGATTTTGAAAAATTGGTTTTTTCTTTCGATGGTGATAAAGTTAGTCCTAGTGCTACACCTGCGGGTCTAGCGATGGAGAATGAAGACATAATCGAAGTTCGTTGCAAACCTAACTGATGCTAGTCAATGTGCATGTCTCCCGAATTTTTGAGGTATATGTACATCCATTGGTTAACGCATGTTTTTTGTCTAGTTTGTAAAGTCTCTTTATGGACACACTCTTCACGGTTTTAGAATGAGAATTGCCAACCCTAATTATATGTTTGTGTAGAATACCTTAACTTATTTTCGATAAATGTGACATATCTTTGATTAACACGTTGAAGTCAGTCACATCAATTCTTCTCTGGCTGGGTAAAATGTACAGAGAAATAAATGCCTGCCTATTCGTATTCTTTGAGTAAGATGTTATTGTGCTTGGTATTGCAAGGGAAAGACACTTTTAAATTGCTTCGTCTTTATGGAATGCCTTGATAATTTCAATGCCTTTGAAGGATTTCAAATGATGGATTCCACAGCAGTATAGACTTAACAGCTTCCACAATGGAAGGATAATTATATTTAACTATAATTCAATGATCGAAAGTCGCTATATTAAAAAAGAAATGGTCAGGTCAACATTCTTGTGAACTTTATTGTGTGATTATGCTATTATATTTGTAGTTTTTATGCAGTGTTGTCTAATCCTAGTTTTGTGGTATCTACTTTTCTTTTCATAATTAGAATTCTCTCATTAGTTGTAAGTAGTATGTTGCGCGTGTATATTATCTCTATGTGAAACAGTAAAATGAGTACTAGTTTCTCTTAACAAGCTTGAAGATGTTGAGCTTGATTGCTTAAGATTCTTTTGGACCTAACTTCCTAGTCTTGAACACTAACCCACTCTTTTGTTTCTAGTATGGGTGAGTGTTTGACACTTCTATCTTGAAAAGAACACTGATCATCGATTTTTTATTATTTTTACGAAAGGGTAATATTAGTCAAAATTTTATTCAAATGAATATTCAGTAGCATCTTTTGGGGAAGTAGCAAAACTAGCAGGCATGTTTTTATGGTTCTTCATCAGCATTGAGTGGCGTACTTCAAAGATGAGCATTTATATATGTAACGTTTAATAACACGGAAAATGTAGGTTAACATGAAATTTGTTATACCTCCCATAAGAAATTTCACCTGTCTGCCAATTCAGAATGCTAATTTGCTTTTTAATCTCACTTAAAATTGCTAACCATCTTTCTATTTCTCAATGCCAAAGTTCCAAGTCCTTAGCTGCCTCTACACAGTTGATAATATGCATGCTGCACCAACAGAAAGAATACAACTTTAGCTTCATTCATTAATATATAACATTTCGAAATGCTAACTAACCTTTCCTTTCACCAGTTGCCGGCTCTTAATGCCGTTTTATTTTAAGACCCTGATCCAAGTGTCCTCAAGGAAAGAAATAAAGTGAAGAACAAGGAGTCTTATGTTGTTAACATCGAAATTGAAATTCATGGCCTATCATTATTAGAGGATTATTATATGGACAGATTAATCTGAAAGACATGGTGAGATATGGGGGAGAGGAGCTAAAGGTGATGACAGAAGCATAGAGAGCACAAAGGAGAAGCATGCAAAGCCAACTAAATGCATACCGTCATCTGTGCTCTCTATCTTCTGTCAACATGTCACACCCATTTCCCTCCTATTCCTCCTATCATATTCACCATTATAAAACGATTCCACCCAGAATTTTCACATGAGATATCTAGAATTGAACCCAAAACATAAAAACCAGGGAAGAAGATGAAGGATCCGAAAAAGGGAGGAAGAAAGAGCTTAGTATCTGATCTCATGGAGATCACAGATAAACGAAGTGGGCGATGTGTTATGCCTGAATGGTTTAACAGGGAGAAGCTGTTGGCGTATATTTATAAGGGGAGGAAAGGAGCTGCTGCACAGGGACCTCATGTGGTCGTCATGAATGGATGTAACAATTTTTCTCCCCGTTACGAAATGTGTTGCGGCCAGGAACATGCGACTGGTCTGAATGTAGACTTCATCCTCAACCGTTTTTGGCTTTATTCTCGACCATCTTTGAAGATATGCATGCCCTCTTTGCCCACTTTGGGAATCCAAATCTTATAAGGTTGAGTCTTTGAAACATGGAGTAATTAATAGTTCTCAATCTCTTCTGTTTTTGGGTTGTATTTATAATTCGCAAAATCCTAATAACAACAACTGTCCTGAGAAAAGGAGGGTGAGTTGGTGGCGACTGGAATCCAGCTATGAAAATTTGGCCATGGTATTATAATCACGGGGAGCCTAGTTTAGGGTTCATGTCTTACCACGGACATGAGATAGAAAAAGAAAAATCTTACAAATAAAAAATTACACGAAAATTTTAATAATAAGTGCCTCATTTTCTCTCTAAATCTCCATAAAAATCTATTTTCGTTGGTGACTATAATAGCTGTTGAGAGAATCCATGGTATAAGATTTGGATTCTGAGGGTCCAAGGTATTATAAGATTTGCATTTCCCACTTGGTGGGTATATATTGTCGAGAACGACCCATGACCCAACTGTTAGGATTTTAATACCCAAAAATCCCTTGACTTCTTTCTGAACAATATTTAATAAATACACAATAATTTTGTGAATGTTAAAATATATTAAAAATCACAAACCATTCATAATTACCAATAATAAGTACACAAACATTTAAATTGTGAAATTCGCACTCTCTAATTGGAAACAACTCTCAATCTTTAACAACACTCTTAATTGTGTACTCTCTTCAACTCTCTTCTCTTTCACTCACAATACAACTATATATTTATAAACAACGAAAACAAGCTTCGTAGATACGAAGAGCCACAACACTAAATATTCATCGTCTTTAGCAATTCTTCTCAGATTTCTCGTACCTCTTACCATAACACAATATCTTTACGATTCTCCATGTAGTTACACATCATCTCATATCCAACGTATGATAAGGGACCCCTAACACCAACTGCGTCGCCCTACTCGGATGAATTGCCTATCACTTTAATTTACCCATTTGAGCTGAAACTGAGTAATGTTTTTGTAGTTTGATTTTTGTGGAATAATTTAAGTTGTTCTTTCTCGGTACAAGGAGATCATTTATATTTGCTAGTGTTTTGGAAGGATCTGTTTAGTTCGCATGAAAAGTGTAAATAATATAAAAGTTTAAAATAGCTAACCTTATTATATATTAAAATATTTTTTATATAAAAAATAATATTAAATAAATAATTTTGTGTCTAAATAAAGTATGACTACATCTCAATAAGAGCATAAAATATCACTATTACTTTTAAGTCGGTCAATTTTCCTCTTCTTTCTTACCTCAAAAGAAAACAAAATTGGGGAAGTTTTTTTTTGTATATTATAAAACATATGGGTATTCTACTTGATGATAATCATACTTAATTTCAATATGAAATACAATAAACATGTACCAATTTTTAATAGGAACATATTATGTATATACTTTTTTTAAAAAAATTTGACTATTTAAAATTTTTATATCATTTACAATTATTTCATGTTAACCAAACACAACCTTAACCTAATATTTTCACGAAGGACCATACTGGAGTACTCTAAGGAACTGAATTCTCCGCCACTGGGGAGATTTAGGTGGCTTAGCTACCAATCAGGTACCACAAAGCTACCTCTTTTTGTAAATTTTGTGGCCCTTTTTCAGTAATTTTATAATTTTTATTGATGTTTCTCATAAATTTTGTGAAATCTCACCTGGAAAAATAAAATTGAGATTACAATGGTGGTTATGGGCATCAACTCGTAGTTACATGAAAGAGGCACATGATAAAACAAGAGTGCTAATTAATTATTTTAATTAAAATATAATGTTTCAATATATTATTGTAGTATTTGTTGTGCAATATTATGACAAATCGAAATACCTTCATTCTTAAAATAAAATTCTACCTATGAGAAATATTGGTAAATACAAATGAAATAGTTTTGAACTTACGTTCAAATAATTTCAAATAGCCCTAAACTTGACTGAAAAATCACTTATTTGAACAAAAAATTAATAATGATTTTTTTATATCTGATTTTGGTCTAATTAAATTCAATTTATTATTTCTAGTTATGATCCAAGTATTTACATTTGCGAGCATTTTCATACTTAGCAAGACCTAACAGCATACTAAAATCTCCTCAAATAGCTTAGCCACTTATAATGACCCACCCATTCCAGCTGAGTGTTACAACATAAAACTAAATTCTTCAAAAATTAATTTTCTCTTAATTTATCACCATAAATAGATCTATATACAAAATGTTAGTTAAGGTTTAAATTCTAACTCATGTCATGAAATAAAATATTATATAACCAAAGGGTAGAAGAAACTACAAATAGACCAAAAATATAATAACAAATAAAGAGAAAAATTAAGAGTCTAGTGATAACATCCTCAATTATCCCCGACTAACCCATTTGTCCATGATTATATCTACGAAGGCAATTTTACACTAGTAATAAAAATACTAAATCGTAAAATTGCAATAAATAAGTTAATATATTTTAGAAAATAACTAATATACCTTTTAGTGATTATAAGCATATGCTAAGCTCAAGTTATGACACCGTATCTAGCTATAATCTCATACATATACACATAGTCACAGCTTATAGTTAACGATATTTATTATTGACTTATATTATCGATATCACAAATGCATAATGAGTTATTTTATGTCATTACACTCTATCACCCATTCGGCATATAGGCATACGCAATTCCGTGTTTTACTGAATTAATTTTTTCACCCCGATTGCGTTTGACACGTGGTAGTCAAATATGCACTCATCAGACCATAATTGTCAAAAAGAAATATATAATATTTTAAGTAATTATACAGACCTAAAACTTGTTAGACGAACCACAAATATCCTAATCTGGGTGTCACAAATAATTTATGTAACACCCCAATTTTGGTTTACTTAAGAACCGGATCAGAAATATTACGATCGAGTCGAGACATGTTTAATATTATTAGTCAATGAGACTCGATCCATTAAATAGATCGAAATAACCCTCTTGGTGTCATGAGAATGGAAGACATTGTTAAATAAACATCAAAATACATCAAATATAAATAAATGCAAGAAAGAAAATCTTATGTTGAGGTCAAGTGCGTGTAGGATTTATCTGTCCTTCCGCTGAAGTCGATACAGGATTTGCGAGACCTACATATATTATAAGAAAATCGTTAGTAACGAATGTTACTGGTCCGAAAAATAACTAATACAATCTAGCAAATGGGTATTCCATTACCCACGAAAACATATGAAACTTCAAGAATGCCTCACACAGGGCAGTAAGCAAACATACTTAAACAAATGCCGGCTCGCATGCACGGCTCATAAACATAATCATACATACATACAGCGCTTACGCCCTCACACCTTCCATATCACCCGCCACTGTACTCAAATGGCAAAAGGAACAATTAAATTAGTACCAC
>JAVDBV010082044.1:0-14649 GCA_032619315.1 Piper longum | reverse complement strand
GAGAACAAAATAATGGAATTATTCCTTATTCTAATTATACTTTTGGTCAATTAGTAGGAGAAGTAGTGACAGTAGGATTAAATCTTTGTAATGATATAACATTAAGATATCAACTTAAAAAACAAAGATTATTAGGTAGAAAAGAGTTAGGTGAATTCTGTCAACAATTTGGTACAAATTTAAATCCAGAATATCATTCTAAACCTAATAAAAAGAAATCCTCTAAAACCAAAAAGTTTATTCCTTATAAAAGGAAAAGAAAATCTAATATTAAAGATCAACCTATTAAATCGAAAAAATCATCTAAGCCTAAAAAGATTTCTAAACCTAAATCCAATACAAAAAATGTAGTTTGTTGGGATTGTGGTCAAGCTGGACACACTAGATCTCAATGTAGGCTCAAGAAGAAAATTAAAGAATTAAAAATTTCAGATGAAGAAAAAGAAATACTTTTCAATTTAATAGATGAAACAACAGAAGATTCTATGTCAAAAGATGAAACTTCTGAATATGATGCTTTAGAAGTAAATTTAGATGAAAATAGAAGTTCTTCTTCTCAAAATTCTTATGACTGTCCTTGTGAAGATTACAAAAAAATAATGGATCTAAATAATGAAAGTATAAATGTAATATCGGCACAGGAAGAATTATTGTTAGAGATGGTTGATTCTATTAATGATAAAGAAGATAAACGTAAATATATTGAGAAAATATTAGAATCTATTAAATCTAAAGAAGAATCTAAATCTAAATTTAAACCTCAAGTAAGAGCTAAATTAGAACCTTCTTATACTATGACAGAAGTATTAGATAGAGCTAAAAAAGAAAAACCTATTACATCTAAAGAATTAACAAAATAAATAAATGATATTAAAAATGAAGTATCTAATTTAAAAAGAAGAATAGAAATTTTAGAATTAGATAGTGAATTAAAAGATCATACTGATGAAGATGAATTAGAAGATACAGATGATGCTAAATTAATAAATAAATCAAAAAAATTTGAAATAGGTGAATCTTCTAATAAACAAGATAATTATTTAAATGTAATAGAACAAACGGTAATTAGACGATATATTTTAAAAATAAAAATAATAATTAATAAAGAATTTTCTTTAAATACCTTAGCTTTAGTACACAGGAGCAGATCGTAATATTATACAGGAAGGTTTGATTCCAATAAAATATTACCAAAAGACTGCACAAACTTTGAATGGAGATGATGAAGAAAAATTACAAGTAAAATATAAATTACCAAATGCAACAGTTTGCATTTCCGATATATGTTTTTATTTAACTTTTATTTTAGTAAAAAATATTGGATCCGAAGTAATTCTAGGTAATCCTTTTACAGCTTTCATAGAACCTTTCTTTGTTGATGATTATGGAATTCATACTCAACTACAAGGAAAAGAGATAACATTTAAATTAGAATTTCTTAAAAGATAATCATTAATCTCTACTATAAAAGAAAAATATAAAAAGAAAATTTTTCAAATAAAATATCTAAAAGAAGAAGTAAATAGTTTAATATTAGAAACTAAATTAAACTCTCCAGAAATACAGAATAAAGTATATATATATATATATATATATATTTGTTCATTATGTGTATGTTAATATTTATTGATGTTTAATTATGTATTCATGTATTGTATAACTATGATATTATTAATATTAATTATTAATGAGTATTAATTATTTGTTTGTTTGTTTATTTATTTATTGAATTATTTTATATTTGGTTATTTATTTATTTATATGCTTACTAACACGAATATATGTTGATATTTACTCGTATTAACCCATCTATTTATATAGTATAATTATATTATTGTTTGACTATTAGAGTATTGTTCATGTTTATATATTTATTATTTAGATAATTATCTATGATTTCATTTTCTTGTAGATTTATTTATTTATTATTTTTTATTATTAAATCTCAAATTTCGTGCCACATGTTTAGGTATTGATTTATTAAAACTATTTTCTTTGTTAGGATGTATTGATGATATAAGCACACAAGCATGCATCATATAAATATGTTAGTATTTTACTTAGTAGTAGATTCAAATGTTGGTTTTGGAGTCCGAGCTCGCCGTAGATGTGCAGATACACTTAGAGCTTGGATCACAGGTCAGTAGGACTTTCCCTCTCTGTTTGACTCTTTGCGTATAGAGTTTAATCGTGTTTTTTACGTAGAATGTCATCAATGGTGTTTTATCAGATCCCTTTGATATTAGGCCATTTAGCTATGTTTTCTTCACATGTTTAATAAAACTACGAGGTTGAGATCCCTTGTTGGTTGTCGAACTTAAGCTTAAGAAAAGTATGATACAAGCCTCTTCCTTAAGCCTATTATATAAGTACGCACATTTTTACGGATTTCATGAATAAGAGAATGAATGGTATGAAGATATGTATGGACCGCACGAGTACTCCTTAAAACCCTGAGGTAGTGGGGTGTATGAGGGCCCTGCGCAATGCCACACATTTCTAAAATTTGTGGCACTAACTTAACTGTTCTTTTTGCCACTCGAGTATCGTAGTGGGTGATATTGAAGATGTGAGGGCATAAGCGTTGCATGTATGAACACGATTATGAGCCATGGATGGGAGCCGCCACTTGTTTGAGTATATTTTCTTACCGCGTAGTGTGTGGTAATCTTAAAGCTTCATAAATTTTCGTGGGTAATGGAATACCCATCCGCTAGTTTGTATTAGTTATTTTTCGGACCTAACATTTATTATTGCCATTTTTTCATATAAGATCTTTGATGAGATGCAACTTCAAGGATGAGATTTGTGATGAGATTTAGAAAGTAATAAGATCTAGCTCAAAGTCGTACTTTAGCCCTATTTGAAATGATCATAACCATGCCTTATACATGTATTATATTTTTTGGATTTTAAATTATACACAAGATGGATGAGATGTGTGATGCCACCGAGGGGCTCGGTCATCCAACCTTTGGTGCTCCTTGACGATCATATATGGTATACTCTTACTACATGTTAGCAATGTATATTTTCGCATGCACGCCTCCATCGGGTGCTGCAAAGATTATTAGATTGACCTTGTTGGCTATATCAAGTACATGCTGCTGTGAACTATTATCTGGTCTATGTCTATGGTCATCAGTGATTATAATTATAATTAGGCCCTATCAAGTATTTTCTTATGACGAGTGTGTTGGGGATAACTTGCCATTTCATTCCAGTTTCTCGTGGATGACTAATTGATCCATCTATCAATATCGAGATTTTACCTATTAGTTATTTAGGACATAGTGATGTTCATTGTTGACGCATTTTCTTATATTATGTGGGTGAGTAGACTTTTCGTTAGCCGATGTAGCTAGGCAGATCACAAGGACCATGATGGATATTGGACTGACTTTTGGCGATATTTTGTGTTGTGTCCCTCGTGGGCTTTCATTCCTATATCATGAGATATTTAATTACTAAATGACTATAAATAGAGTTAAACTAGAGTCATATAAGTTGGCACGGGTAACTGAATGTAGGGTAAGGTGCATCACCATATTGAATGCATATAGGTTGAGATATATTCTAAAAGTATAGTCTATTTATGCCTGATTAGGCTGCATCGAATATGCCTATTTTCGACAACGATCCAGGTTCGTATAATTGTGATAAAATTGTAATATTTTGAGAAGTCTCGATCAGACTAAGTTTAGTCCCGACTTATCTATAACATGTATGGAAATATCAAGGAGTTAGCCCAAGCTGACACATGACTGAGAAATTGAAAAAGTCAATATGACGAATGAAGCACCCCTAGGACAAAAAGGGTGTTAGAGGACCCATTATGCACTTGTGATACAAAAAAAGTTGGCTTTGAGCAAATCGGTAACCATTGATTAAACCCGTGGCGTACATGTACATGCATGAGATTTGTAGCTCGATGAAGAGGCCAACCCTAAAGGCAAGGGAGCTCGACAAAGCACACGAGAAGAAATGGATGAATAGAAAATTATTCAAATTTATGAATGAATATTACTGTATTATTTAATTTTTATTATACAACTTAGTGATTTAGTACTAATGTGACATTACCTTCACACGTGGGAGCTTCATATTTACGGATGTGGAAAGGACAAGATAATGTGCCATACCAAAGTTATACTTCATCATTTTGATCATTAGACTTTTCTCATTATCTTTGTGATGTCAAACATGAATATAGGAGTCGATTTTTCGGGCCCAGTTCATAATTTTTATTATACCATACTTTACAACTTAAACTATGCTCTTCTTTAATGTTTAAATCTAATAATTTTTACATAATATAATATCTTTGCTTGCACAATTTATTTTGCCATCCTTATTATTTATCGATTGCTTAGCGTGTGTTATCTTTATAGTCATCTTTTATTAATCTTTAAACAGCCTAGGTTATCGTTATATTTCGTGACGACTTGATCCAGTGCGGAGCGTTACATGCAAGGACAATCATATGCACCATACTAACGAACGGTAAGGCACTTATTAACGTGGCCCAAGTCCAACAAAGGTCGAACAAATTTAAACCGGCCATGACAATGATAAATTGACAAGTTCACAAAGAAGGACGCTAAGGACAACTTTTTGTCTTCTTAAACTTATCCCATTGATCTAACTTCCAAGTTCACGTCAACTTCTATAATTGTTTGTGTGCATCATTTTGATTTTGTGCAAAATATCTGGGGCCATTTCCTGGTAAAGAATAATATGGTACCACAGACTTTCAGAAGAAAGAAAAGAAGATTCACTCATTCTTTTTATTTAGAGTTGTACACCCAACAATCAAATGTCCCAGACAACCTCCACTCTTTATAATCAAACCATACTCGGGAGAAAAACATGTCTATTTTTCTCCAAGTTGAAATTATTAATATTTTCATACTTATGTAGTAGAATCGCATAGGAGCAACAAGAAATGCATCTCTATAGATCCAAGAGCCCTCTCACTCAATTCCAAATTTTTTCCTCAAGGAGCCCACGTACTCAAGAATCTTGTTTTGATCAGGAAGAGACTCAGAGACACTCTTCTTCTCCATGCACCTCTTCACCCAAGGTCCCAACTTGGGGCACTCCACATCGAGGCTAAAGTTGCCCAAGGTCTCAAAGGAGTAAAACCAGCAAGCTAAGGCAACAAAGGCGACGTCTACATAGCCAAACACATCGCCTCCAAAGAAGGGCTTGTCCCCCAGCTCCTCTTCCAGCAACTTCAAGTTCTCCAACATTTTCTTCTTCACAACTTCCAGCTCCTCTCCCCTTGCCCTCCATATTTTAGACTCACATATCTGCATGGATATGAAGTATCAATCACACACATAATTTTCATAAGTTAGACCATTTATTATCTATTGTTGGAAAACTAGAATATTGAAAATTACACACTTGATAAATAGAAGCCACGTAAATATAATTTGAGAACGCAAATCCAAGGTACGTACTAGACGTTTTCTTTAATTCAAAATTACCACCCTCTATGCTAGGGTCTTCCATCAGTAATTTGTATATAAGATATAACGGATTTCTTCCCTTTTGAGTGTTGCAAATAGGAAGCTATACTCTTCGAATCACACCGCAAAATTGTGGATGAAAACTCCGTCAAATCAACTCTGATCGTCCAAAATCTCCCGAAATCACCAAAAAAAAAAGGGGAGAGTGATGAAGAGCAATCAAAAACACTGTTAAAAAGGTGCTCCCGTTCAAGAAAACATCTTTTAATAAATATAAAAACAACACGGCGTGTTTCATAATCAGTTTTGACACCAGGGTGCTGGATCTGCACCTTGGCGCTCTGACATCTAGAACGACAATCTTGTCCCGCAGTGCCCCGGCGCTAGAATAGAGCCGGGGGGCGCTAAGTTCTGGAACTACAACGGCGCTAGAATAGCGCACGGGTGCTTGGTTTAAAAACAAAAAAAAATCAACATCTATATTTACCATGCTGGCAAGATGTAGCAAGATTAGATTAACACATGATGATGACAGACCTTTTGGTCAACGAAATCTGCCCAGAACCTGGCCTTGGCCCTGGCATAGGGATCAGAGGGCAAGAGACGAGGAGCCTCGTCCGGCCAAGCTTCATCAATATATTGGACAATGATGAGTGACTCACAAACAGGCTTCCCATTGTGGATCAGAACAGGGATCTTCTTGTGAACCGGGTTCATTTGCAGCAGCAAAGGGCTCTTATCGGCAAAGTTCTCCTCATTGCGCGCATACTCCACCCCTTTCTCTGCCAAGGCAATTCTCGCCCTTATGCCAAATGGGCTCGCCCAGAAATCCAAAAGTGTGACTTCGTCGGCCATGTGTGTAGCCAAGTAGCTAAATGCTGGGCAGTGGGGGTGAGGAAGACAGCAGTTGAAGAAATACCCGTGATTTATTTGTAGCCAAGGTTTGAATGATTGAAGCCGGGGTAGCTATGAGAAGTTACTTGGTCACTACGCATGTTGATACTTTTATACAAAGTCTCTGGAGAAGATGTCATGTCTTACATAAGAATTGGTGAGATCCTTGTATTTAATTAGTTAGTTTTATTCTCTGAATATATGCATTAGCGGATATGCTGATCCTCTACAATATTATCTTACAACCATGGCCACCAGTTGTCTTTTACTTGTGTTTTCCGACGCATGCCCAAGAGTTTAAAAGTGACAGCTCCAATGAATTATTATTTTTTCCTTCCAAATATCTACCTTTGTTTTGATGTACTTGTAGGCAATATAATCAAAGCTAGCTAGCAAGGAAGATTGATAGATCATACTGACTAATAATCAGTAAAAGGATGATATATAATAAGAGTGCTATACATATATCAAATAAATAATTACTAGTGTGCAATTAGTTATATTAAAATACTAGTGTTAATCATTGGTATTTTTTAAAAATAATTACTAGTGTCAATTCAGCAAATAATTACTTACTAACCACCACTTAGCATCTTAATTAGGATTTAATGGATTTTTGGTGTAATTAGTGATTAAATCCACTAATCAATTGAGTGGGCTAACCCGAAGATTTTTCTGATAAGATAAACGAATTTCAAATAGGCTGAAATTTAAAACAATGGACCCTGATACTCTAAGGGTTAGATGCAAAAATCTCCATGGGCTGGGCTATGGGTAAATGCCATGAACAAGCACACTCTGTAAGGCTAAGATGTTGGGAACTGTATTTTTAGGCTGCGTATAAACTTCCTAAGGCTTTTTTCATAAGCTTGGAGAATCTAATTAATTTCAGGAAAATTTGGCAAACTAGCCATTATCTTCAACTTTATGCAAATATCTTCAACTTTACCTTACACAATTTTAGACCAAAACTTTAAGTATTCTGATCTTAAGAAATCTGGGAAAGGGAGGCATTGACATGGAAATATTTGGATTTGGCTCAACTTATAGGACTTACCGAGGAGTCTACCCATTGAAAAGATGTCAAATTTTAAGGTGATCAAGTATGCACATGCCTTATTGCTAGGTAAAATTTGAGACAATTTGATTGTCAAATGACTAGGGTTTAAGATTTTACAATGGAAGCTAAAGAACTAGGATTTGACTCTCCATTCCTCTATACTCCATTTGGAAAATTTTATTTACTACCTAAAAGACATAGATCCAAGATTCAATTTTTTCATCAATCCAACGACCATTCACATCTTTTTCTAAAAATCCCAAACGTATTGAATATCACGTAGACAATTATTGCACCATTAAATGATTTTTACACATTTTATTGAGTCGTTTAACTTGCTCAAAAAATAGCACAAGCACAAATCATGGCACAACACATCAAACATTACAACATGCGTAGATTGGTTTAAGGGGATATTTTTGTGCCCTTAACGACATTTAATTAGTTTGATATTTTGGCACGAGTTAGCTAACATGTAAGCTAGGATCTTGAAAAATATTAAAGCACAATAAAAGGAACAAAGTGGAAAAATTAGATAAAGTGGCGGCTAGGTCACAAAAATTTGGAAAGTTGTCACCATTCACCAATTTTGGTACCCATAAAAATAAAACTTGTAGATATATATGTCTGGAGTCATACGCAATTATAATCATGCAAAAAAACCATGTAAGCCATAAGATATGTTCAATCTACCATAGATGTGCATGGATCTGAAATATCAAGCTTTCAAAAATCATAAATATATTTTTCAAAATTCAAACATATAGAAACCAACAAAAAAATGTTCCTACGATAGTGAGATACAAATAAAAAAGATTACAAAAATACAAACAAACAGGCGTGCATCCAAACAAACCATGAAAATGTCGGAAAGAGGGTCCTAGGGTCCAGCATCCTAGCCCTTGGTGGAGAAATGAGGAAACTAGGAACGCTTGAAGAAGAATGGGAGAGGTCTACGGGGGTGAAGGAGGGAGTTGAGAGAATGGAGAAGTGGGAGAAGATAGAAGGAGAACATGCCGAAAGGGTGAAAAGAGGTGAAAAGGGTATTTGTAAGGGCGAAAATAGGCCCAACCCAATGGGTCTAGTTGGGCACCTTTGATCCGGCCTCTAGCAAGCCAAACCACGGTTTGGTCAGCTGGCCAAGCACGCGAGAGTGAACAGCACGTAATTGACTCAAATTGGGCGCGAGGAAGGTGTGGCCACAAAGACTCTAGCCGAGCGTCGTTGCTTCTCATGCAGAAACTGCACATCTAAAGTTTTCCTCGTAGGCGGTTGGGAATGGCCTTGAGAATTGTGTGGCTGGTCCTAAAAGGACTAGGATCAACCGAAAGAAGTTCTAAACAATACAAAGCACACTAGAAACACAAGAGACACCGTCCTAATGTCTAACTATTACTCAACTCAATAAAATAAAAAATAATCGTGTGGGCAACGTAATATCCAACTGGGCAGTGCTGGGCACAAGAGGGGATTAAGGCCTTGGCTCACACATAGTATACCATACCACTCATATATGCATACATGGCAAAAAGGGCCTTAAAATCGTCAAATAGCAGCTCACGTTTTACCGATTGAATTCTTTGATATCTAAGCTAACTCGCATTAATACCACTTTTTTCAACTAAAGAAATAAAATTTTACTTAAAATTAGTCTAAATTGCTCCTTTTGACACTTAAATTGATATTACATATTTTAAAATATAGGTTTAATTAAACTAGAAGAAAATTAATAATATGTTTTAATAATTTTTATAACTTAATTTGAGAAGTTAACCATAAAATCGGTCAATATAGTATAAAGTCATCCATAAAATTTGACTCAAAATGCCATAAAGTAGAGTCGACTTGAAATGTTTTTTGAGTTAAAAAGACATTTTAAAACTATCGATAGTAATACTCCAGCACGGCCAACAGCTGTTGGCTCTTTTCCATGTCACTATCTAGTGGCATGGATGCATGATTGTCACTATCAAGAGCCTTGGCTCCACTTTTTTCTTCTATTTTTTTATCTTCCACGATTTCCTAATCTATTTTAATTTTGATTACAATTGAAAGGGAATTGATCATTGCCGACGATGGGGTTTCATTCACCCTTTTCTTTGTTCTTACAACATCTTGTAACATTATCATTATGTGGGTCTCATCTATTGTTGGTTTTAGGCCTCTCAAAGAGAATGTACTTATAAAGAATGAACAATATTTCCTTCATGCGACCTAATATACTAAACATTATCAAAATAAAAAGAGGAAGTTTAGTATCAGCTTCAAATATCAAGCTTTCACATCTATCTACCTCACTGGTAAAAATATAGGTTTCAGCCACGACCCATTTATGCCATGCTTTTACCTGTGGCAAATTAACCACAACTTTGCCACCGCTTAGCGCGGGAAAAAATTAATTGCGCGATAGCCACCGCTACCGATGACAGTTGCCAAATTTTTTTTTTACAAAAAGTACGTTGTTATCAAGGAAAGCCTGTGGCTAATTAACTACGGCTTTACTACCATTTAACCTTGGTTAAATTTAACTAATTACCGGGTGGTCACTTGGTTGCTGCTGGCGGTGACAATATCATTTTTTTTAACAAAAAAGTCTTACTGTAGCCACACCAATCAAAAAAGCTGATGGCTAACTTTTTCAATATATATATATATATATATATAAAGTATAATTTTTAAAAAAATCCAATATTTAGGAATTAAGTCTTTTTTTTAAAAAGCACGTGGGATGTGAAGGGGTGGTGCTAGCTGCCCTGCCCGCCCGCCGTCCCCCATCCTGGCCGTGGTGCAGTTGCCATTTTTTTTTCTTCCAAAAAGCATGCTATTATCAAGGCAAGCCATGGCGAATTAAATATCACTTTACCACCATTTAACCTTGGTTAAATTTAACTTCCGGATGGCCACTCCCAGCCGTGGCAATATCCGTTTTTTTTTTAACCAAATAGTCTTACCGTGGGGACACCATTCAAAAAAATGATGGCCAACTTTATTAATAGATATATATATATATATATATATATATAGTATAAATTTTTTTAAAAATTCCTTTATTTATGAATGAAGTCTTTTTTAAAAACGCATGTGGGATGTGAAGGGGCGGTGCTAGCAGCCAGTCCCGCCGCCGTCGCCCATCCTGGCCGCTTCCGACTCCAACCATCCCCTTGCCCAGCCACCCTTCCACCAACCGTCGCCCCGCCCGTCTCGTTCAGCTGTCGCCCCGCCCTCCTTGCCCGGTCGTTTCCCCGCCTACCTCTGGCATCAGTCGATCCACCGGCTTTGTCCAGCCTTCGCCTTGCTCACTGCCTCATTCAGCCGTCGCCCTGCCCGTGCTGCCAGCGTTGACCTGCCCACTCTGCCCAAATCAGCCATTGCTACCCCTCGGCCCCACCCCAATTGGCAACTGCCATGATCGGCTATTGTCCCCAGCCACAGGTGAGTGATGGCTAAGTACATGTTTTTTTTTTATTTAAAAATTTTCCACGGGTGAGTGGTTACAGTTCAGCGGTGGCTAAATTTAACCACTCCCCATGGCAATTGTAAGTTTGGTCTTGCCGTAACCGCCACAGGTGTGGTCCGTGGTAATTTCCCATGGCAAACAATAATTTGTCACGGAAAAGTCCAGTTGTCACGGCAATTATACGTGGCAATTAGCCATATTTTTTACTAGCACACGCCTGTTTAAATCATTTAATTATAATTTTTTTGATATTGATAAAAATGCCCTGGTCGACCAACCATCCTTATAATATAATGACTGATATTAAAGTCAACTTAAATAGAAAGCAGGTGATAATAATATTTATTCTCCAATAAAAATAAAGTTTATTGTGACGAACCATCTTCCTCTATGGCGTGGAAAAAAAATTAAAACACATCTTTCTTTATGTGAATATGAGACACGTACACCGCAACCATTAGGTATTAACAAAGACAAGGACACGGACAAACACAAGTACTATACTAATTAAATTGTATATATATATAGACGTCATAATGGTGAGGCATCAGTTAACGTGGCCTAACAACGGTCGCACACATTCACACCATGGCAATAATAAATTGACAATCACATACATATAAGCTGTCATTAGTTAGCCCCACTTAAGATGTAGAAAGATTAGATTAAAACATGATGGCAGACCTTTTTGCCAACGAAATCTGCCCAGAACCGGGCCTTGGCCCTGGCATAGGGATCAGAGGGCAAGAGACGAGGGGCCTTGTCCGGCCAAGCTTTATCAATATATTGGACAATGATGGGGGACTCACAAATAGGCTTCCCATTGTGGATCAGAATAGAGATCTTCTTGGGAACAGGGTTCATTTGCAGCAGCAAAGGGCTCTTATCGCCCAAGTCCTCCTCGTACTCTGTTAGAAATCCCTCTCTTATACCCAATAAATGGTGGTCCAAAAAGTCTTGAAAAGTGGAGGTCCAAATTTTAGGAAATGAAGGTCTTACTTTTGGAAAAATAATTTGAATAACTGGGAAGTTAGAGATTCCAACTTGGTGTATTAGATATTCTATCAATATTGTCTACAAATATATGTCTCTACATAGTGGTTTAGACATTTAGATCAGTAAGTTTGAGAGTGAGCTTCTAGTATAATGGAGTTTAGGGAGAAGACTACTGTTGTCAATGTGAAGGCGTACTAATTGAGTTCTATTTTGAATTGTTAATTATTTCTCCAACTGATCTTTTACCTATATCTTTTATAAATTCTCAAAATTTGTATCAATATTGTTTACCTTTTTATGGTGCTCCTGACCTATATTTTTGTGAGAGTTTTTTATTCTCTTAGTAATCATTCTACGATTGTACTTTTATAATCGTACTGGATTTGTGGGGGTAGGCTTATAGCCTCGTGATTTTCCTTTCTTCATTTTGAGGAAAGTTTCCACATTAAAAATTGTGTACCTTATTTTATTGTTTTTGTTTTAATATCTCCTAACAATTATCTTGTTACATTAACAGGTGGAATTGATATTAAGTCCAAGTATTCCCCAACAAGTGATATCTGAGTTTTTGGTTGTTTGATTGTTGATATCTTCAAGATGACTAGAGAAAAGTATATTAAGATTGTGACTCTCAAGGGGGCTAGCAATGGCCACTATTAGAAAGGTAAAATGATTGATCATCTTTATTCAAAAATTACTTTGAGCTCATTACAAGTGTCAAACCAGAATGGATGGACGATATAGATTGGGTGAAGTTTGATAGGAAAGTCATGGTCTATCTAAGACAATGGGAAGATGAAAATGTCTATCATCTTGTGTCTAAAATATAATCTTCTAAAGTGACTTGGGAAAAGTTTCAAGAAATCTATGAGAGAAACATTTCCAGTAATTGGAACTTGTTGGTGAGAAATTTATGAATTTAAAGTACAAGGATGGTACTGATATGAATGAGCATTTAAATGAAATGAGTTTAAATGATGATTGACAAATATGTATTTTGATAAATTCCTTATCAGATAGTTGGGAGACACTTATCGTGTCTTTGAACAACA
Source organism: Piper longum (assembly GCA_032619315.1). Classification (NCBI taxonomy): domain Eukaryota; kingdom Viridiplantae; phylum Streptophyta; class Magnoliopsida; order Piperales; family Piperaceae; genus Piper; species Piper longum. The sequence goes on along the minus strand of JAVDBV010082044.1, from coordinate 1,716 downwards.
CAAAGAAGCTAACATGGACATAATCACAAATAGCTTATTGAATGAAGAGGTAAGAAGAGAATCTCAAGTAGCTACTTTCAGATCTCAAAACTTGGTGTCAGAAGAATGAACTACAAGAGGTAGATCCAAGACAATGGAGTCATTCAAAAGAAACAAGAGAAAAGGTAATTCTAAGTCTATAAACGGCTTGAAATGCTACTATTATAATAAACTAAGTCACATAAAAAAAGATTGTTAGAAGCTCAAAAAGAAGTTAAAAAAATGCGAACAACAAGGCTGAAGATGATAAAAATGCCAATGTTATAGATGATGATTTGTTAATCATTTTTTATTGTGGTAATGATTGTTTAATGATTAACTGTGATATTAGTTGGGTGGTTGATTCAAGTGCCTCATTTCATGCAACTCCTAATTGGAGTTTCTTCACTACCTATGAAGCTTGTGATTTAGGTATTGTGAAGATGGGAAACAACAACATGTCTAAAATCGTTGGTCAAGGAGATGTACATGTGGCAACCAATATGAGTTACAAGTTGATCTTAAAAAATGTAAGACATATTCCTCACTTAAGGATAAATTTGATGTCTACATGTGTACTTGATGATAAAGGCTTTAGTTCACACTTTGCTTAAGATGTGTGGAAACTAGTTAAAAGCTCACTTATTGTTGCTAGGGGGAAGAAATGTTGTAGTCTTTATAAGACTTCTGCTAATCTAGTACAAGGAGAGGTTAATGTTTCCTCAAACGACTCTACTATTGACTTGTGGCATCACTGTTTGGGCCACACGAGTAAGAAAGGATTAGAAGCTTTGATGAAGCAAAATCTTTTACCCAAGATCAATGATACCTCAATCAACCTTTGTGATCATTGCTTGATAGGTAAGCAACATATAGTTTCATTTTCAAGTTCATGTACAAGAAAGACCGGATCACTTGAGTTGGTGCACACCGATATGTGTGGTCCAATGAAAGCAAAATCTCTAAGTGGTTCACTTTATTTTCTCATATTTATTGATGATGCTTCTAGGAAAGTATGAATTCATGACTTGAAGAACAAGATTTAGGTGCTTGATTATTTCATGACTTTTCGTGCAAAGATTGAAAGAGAAACTGAAAACTTATTGAAATACATTAGAAGTGACAATGATGAAGAGTATTGGTTAAAAGAGTGATGAATATTGCAACCAACATGAGATTAGATATGAGAAGATAGTTCCTCATTCCCGTCAACTCAATGCGGTGGCCAAGAGGATAAACCGAATAATTTCTGAGAGGATCAGATGCATAAGTACTTCTGGGGTGAAGATTGCTTGTTATTTGATTAACAGGTCTCCCACACATGCATTAGATGGTGACATACCGGAAAGAATGTGGAGGGAAAGGAAGGTAAACTACACTCATTTGAGAGTGTTTGGGTGCAAGGCATTTGTACATGTGCCTAAGAAGCAAAGGTGTATCATTGATTTCAGTTCACCTAAGAACTGAATCAAAAATATTACAATTGAGTCGAGTCATATCTAAACCAACTAATTGGTAAGACTTGATCAATAAAATATATCGAAACAACCCATTTGATGTTACAAGAAATTTCGATAAAATTGATAAAATTTCTGAATTAAAACGGATAGTATCTCCCCTAAAAGTGTAATTAGGGGCCATCGTGTCAAAATAGCATGTACAAGTATATATATATATATATATATATATATATATATA
>JAVDBV010082041.1:0-18438 GCA_032619315.1 Piper longum | reverse complement strand
ATTACATGGATAAATAAGATGCATGTGTACTTAAAATGCTCCTAAAAGGAAGACATAAATACTAAAAATATCATACAAATAGAACAAGACAAAAATATAATGAGATAAACATCAAACAACTAGTGATAAAGGCAGCACAAACTTGAAACTATCGAGGGAAAACCAATGGGCGGTCTTTTGAGTCATCCAACCTCAAAACCTACTACCTTAGGAGGTTAGAAACGTGGAGGAGTATGATTGGAGCTCCATGGAGAGAGAAGAAAGCTAAGGAGAGGAGAAGGAGGTTGTTGGAGGAGAGAAGGGAAGGAGAAATGGTGAAAAAGTGATGGAAGGGGGGTGGGTTTTATAGAAAAAGGGTAGTTGATTTGGTGACGCCATGGTATGGGTGCATACCTAAAGAGATATGGATTGGATAATGAAGTATGAACTGGTTTGTTTATGTCATAGGTATGAGTTGGTTTGGTGATGTCATAGTTATGAGTGTCATACATAAAGAGGCATGAGTTGGATAAGGAGGTATGAGCTGGTTTGGTGATGTCATAGATATGGGTGTCATACCTAAAAAGGTATGGGGTGGATTAGATAAAGGTATAATTGGGTTAGCCCAAAACCCAAACACTTATAGTTTTTACCCTAAAGCAATCGGACCCACCTTGAGAATTGCAGTGCAGGTCCCAAAGCAGGGTTAGGATGGTTCGAAAGGTTATCAAACACAAAAGACATGTGATGGAAACGATCCTAACATCTAAATATATACAAATAGATTGGACCAAACATGAAAAATTCGGGCATGCCGTATCCAAATCAGTTTATTTAGAGCCGAAGGAGGCTAAGGCCGGACAACTTACACCATGCTATACGCAAACCATGGCAAGAAGGGCTGGACCCTCCTAACTTGATTCAGGTAACAACTGAACCGATACTAAGGAGGACGGCCCATGTTTTACAGTAGGTAGTGGGACCTAATAAATGCCAATAGCTACATCTTACGATGTGAAAACAAAAGTTGTAAGCCAAGCAAAAGACCAAACAAAGAGAAGAGTCCTAATAGACTTGAGAAAAGCTCTTCGTCCTACCACAACAAGCCAAAGTCTACACGGCCTGGTAAATGCAAACTACTATTTGATGCCTCTATGATGCGTGCATGCAATGATATGCAACAGTCGTAAATGAGAGAAATGACATGTCTTACAAAATGAAATTAAACACTCTACACACACACACATCACAATCACATGTTGCATATCAGAGATGTAGAACATCAGAGAGAACTAAGGGCAATTAATAGAGATAATCTGACATTTTAATTGCGAACGAGTTCTCGGTAAAATTATGAAAATTAAATGAAATTGGCATTTAACGTAATTAAACTTAACTCTTGTCACTTTTCTTCTGAACTGGCGTCAGAAAAGTAGAACTTGAAAGATGGTGGAACAAAAAGATCCAGAGAACTCCAATCAAGCCACTTGCGATGTCGAGTCAAACTACACGTAAACCTGTTATTTACGAATTGTGTTATTAATTTAAGTAATTCAATGATGTTCAGTTTATTAGGATACTCACATTGAATAATATTTTAGCTCAAGATTTAACACAAAACCAATTTTTTACAACAAATTGGCGGTTATCTCATCATTATTTTAATTAATTAGTTAATACACCAATTTGGCATGCGAAATGAAGCGACTTGTATGCAATTCAAAAATCATAATGTAACACCTCAACTTCGAGGTACAGTTTTTACCTACTTGTTGTCTTACCAGGTTCGGGCTTGTCTAGAGTTAGTTTAGATTGTAGAGCATAAGTATGGAGCACAAATGACTGTATGAGCATGTTATAAAGGCTGAGTATGCTCGATAAATAGATGATAGCTTTAGTTATGCTACAACAGATAATGAGTTATCACCATATGCATTAAGTATACAAATGTTTGCTTATGTTAGCTTAGGCTTTCACGGCTAGATGTAGGTCGTTGCTGCATTTTTAGCATCCATTTGGGTTTTTCAAGGAACCTCATTTACATCATCATATGGATTTTAAACAACCAAATTACCCCTTTAGACCCATTTTGATGTGTCTTAGATCTTCATTAGATTGAGGTTTCAAGGCCCATTTAGCTTCCATGTCTTGATTTTCATCTATAAAGTAACTTTTAGGCCTCAATTCAATTTCAACTTTTGTCGGTCTTGATCCAAGCATTTTGATTATATATATATATTGTGTGTGAAAACCCCAAAATGTGTGTGTGTGTGTATATATATATATATATATATATATATAATAAACAAATATTCGACGCTTTAGGATCGGACATTAGAAAATTAATATTACCATTTAAATTAATTACCCGCTACCTGGTTTATTATTATTTACCCGGTTAAGTGAAATATATCATTTACCCGTTTACCCGGCTAAGTAAAATACGAGTGAAGTGTGTTTTAACGTACCTTAGCCGTCACTTCTTTATATAAGGAAAGGGGGGGCGTCATTCACATTATTTTCCTTCTAACAGATGTCGGCTTCCTCCTTGCTCGGGTATTTTCCTCTCTTTTTCTTCTTAGTTTTCATTTATACATATGTTAAAATAGATAATAAGTTGATAATCATGGAACCGAAAATATGAAATTAACAATAAAGAAAATAATTAAACTAGGAAAAATTGGAAGTTCGTCCATGAATGCAAATTGTTGCCGTGCAGCAATTCATGGTCGTTTGTTGATCAATTACAGTAGCAATGTCATGGCAATTGTGTCACAAATTCATGACAGTGAACATATTGACGCGAGAGAGGATAACCATACTCCCTGCAACGTCCAAAAACGGCCGATCCTTCCTGGTTAATGACGGCTTAAAGTAGTGAATCTCTAAATTTGGCGGAGTTGCAAGATGTGATGAAGGAGGGTAGCACGTCCTGCTGGTTTGCAGCAGCGGGGTGGTGTTCATTTTCTTTTTGGGTTGGGTTGTGGTGCATGAAGGAGGGGAGTATTGGGGTGGTGCTGCTGGCCACGTCGGAGTCACCATGGGAGCAGGTCGGGGCTGCCATAGCAGTAGGTCGGGGCCGCCGTAGCAGCAGGTCAGGGTGCAATCCGGTTCTCCATTGATAGCTGCAATAAAGCTTGGATCTTTGGGGTTCCAATTGGATTACTGTGGTAGATAGGAGTTGTGGTCTGATTTTGGATTGAAGGAGAACAATACGATGCGGGTTTTGGTGCCAAGATGAAGGTGTTGAGAAAAGAAGAACGTCGGGGAAGAAGAAGATGACAAACTTGTAAATACTGGTTGACTCTACACGGTTCGAGTTAAAAAAATAATATCAACTTGTAATAAATCTTTAAAAATAATTAATCTAATTGGGTACGAGTTAAGTGGCTGAAAAAATAAAATATTCTATGAATATGTTATAAATAATAAAATAAAGACATTATAAACGATAAATAATTAATCGGCTTATTACATGCAATTAAATTGAATTATATAGTTATAAATGATAAATAAAATAATACTTGGTAATTAAAACAATTATTTTAATAACAAATTAATAAGGTAGAAAAATGGGTTAATAAAATATAACCATTTAGAAAACACGAAATAGCATAATTAAATAAGGAAGAGTTAAACCTTATTGAATAAAATAAATTATAAATAATTATGTTAGTGATATCCTTAACTTAGGATGATACAAATAATAATAATTAATTACGCTTCATAAATAAATTATTTAATGTGCCATATTATATATTGTCAAAATTTAATAGATATATTAATCATTTAGTTGCATGCATTTTCTACGCGAATACAATTATACTCATGTATAATTTTATGTCCTCATTCAAATTTAGATCGTTGGTCGTAGTTGCGGGATTGCGTACAAGCTAACCAGGTTCGTTTAATTATTTAAAATGTTGTATTTTCCCTTGTGGATAGCCTGGTAGGCCTGAGCCCAAATTCGACCACCATACACCGAGTGCAACCGAAGTCATGGAATTGACTCAGTCGTACATGGGTTGCACCCTTCATAATCTAATAATGGACATGTGAGAATTGACCTCAAAGCCTATAATACAATAATTTGGACATGGCGGATTAGACTCGTCAGCCAATTATGGACATGATGGATTAGACTCATCAGCCGATGACGGGCATGGCGAATTGGACTCGCTAGCCGATAATGGACATGATGGACTGACCCATCAACCAATAAATTGGACATGGCGGATTGGACTCGCCAGCCAATTATAGACATGGTGGATTGGACTCACCAGCCGATAACAGATATGGTGGATTAGACTCGCCAGCCAGTAATGGAAAAGATGGTTTGATCATCACCCAATAAATTGGACATATCTAATTGGACTCGCCAACCAATTACGGACATGGTGGATTAGACTCGCCAGCCTATAATGGACATGGTGGACTGACGCATCAGCCAATAAATTGGACATGGTGGATAGGACTCGCCAACCAATTACGGACATGGTGGATTGGACTCACTAGCCAATAACGAACATGGCGGATTGGACTCGCCAGCCGGTAATGGACATGATGGACTGACCCATCAACCAATAGATGGACATAGTAGACTGACCCATCAGCCAACTAATGGACATGGTGGACTAAACCATCAGCCAATAAATGGACATGTTGGAATGGTCCCAACAACCAATAATATAGATAATGATAGAGAGTTTATAGACTTTTTTTATTTAATCACACGGCTTACTGTTTTAATCACTAATGCGGAATTGCCTCCGCAGTTTAGCAACTGGAACTAAAGACTAAGGGACGACTGGGTGGTTCTTCTACCACGTCAGGTGGCGAACAGATAATAAGCGGACTTCCATTTTTACTTTTCTTGTGTTATAAATGTAGCTATGGGAAACGGTCCAAGACTATGGGATAATTATTTCATACATTGTCATATGAAACATAAGTTCTTTTGATAAGTTAGAAATGCTAGACTTATTTACTTTAATATTATTCATGTAACATTTTAAGTACCACCTGGTCCGGTTAGGGCTGGTCGTTTAGGGTTGGTTTGTTAAATTTTGAGTAACACCTGCAAGTGAGGCCCACAATATTGTGAAAAATGGCACGTCGTTACATTGTGTATACCCTAGATAACCCCACTAAGCCCACAAGCTAGCGGTGTTAGATTGTGCCACATGGCAAGATCAGAATTATCCACATCAGACCTATCTTTAATCCTGTTATTTTTCTGAGATTTCTACCTTATTTTTAGAACAATTTCCACCCTTAATGTCGCCGCCACTTCGGCTAGCCATCGGCAAGCCTCTAGCCTTGCTCCTGTCACGAGACTTGTACCGTTGTGACCGCCTTTTTGCCGGCTATCAACCCATAATTGTAACCACCATTGTCCCTGTTGTAATTTCTGTCGGTGATGACATTTGTTTTGTCGATGTCCACCATTGCCACAACTTAACGGGCCATTTTCCGGTCAGTTGCTAGTCGAACACTCCAACCATCACCGAGGCCCAACTTTTGAGACCACCGCCATGGACACGACTTCACCCACATCTTGGCCAGTTTCAAACAATCGGGTGGCCTGGCTCCATTGGCAACCACTCAAGTCACCACTGCCTCGTCGTCCCTCGTTGATCCCGACTACTGGAGACCACTAACTCCCCACCGTTGGAGTTTTCCGGAGACGGGCATTGCTAGCCCTTTTGGCGGTCATCATGCCTGTTTACTCGTGTCCACGTCTGCCTGCAATTCATGTCCACCTAGTTCTGTCCAACCTTGTTTGTGCCCGTGTCCATGTTCTTGTCCACGTCCAACAGTTCATCGCCCATCCTGCTACAAGGCCCAGCTAATCGAGTCTAGCCTAACTCACCCAGCAGCTCAACTTGGTCTGAGTTGGCCGACTCACCCGGGTTTACACGACTCATTTTTTTTAGTAGTTTTCAGCCCGTTCCGTCTGTTTCTCGATTGTTTTCGATAATTCGATACTCTTTACATTAGTTTAGATATATATTCGCATCATTTAACAGATTTTGAAGCTATGTATTTTTCTTTACTATTTATTTATTTATTAATTAATTTAGTTATTTATTTATTTATTTATTATTGTCATTTATATATTTGTCAATTATGATGAATGCTTGCATAATTATTTATTATTATTAAAAACATATTTACTTGTTAATATTAATATTATTCATGTTTATTAAAATTTATTTATTTAATTATTTATTTATTTGTTGGGTCACAGAGATGTTATTATGTTTTTGTGTTTTATTATATACTCATGTATTTGATAGCTATACTATTATTATTCATGATTAATTGATATTAATTAGTAATTTATTTATTTACTTGCATTTGTGTTGATATTTACTTGCTTTAGTTGTATATTTAGTTAGTTTTATTTATATTATTATTATTACTTATTATTTATTTATTTTCTTGATGTTACTTGTTCAGTATTATTTTTAGTATTGTTATTTTATCCATTTGAATTATTTTATTTATTTATTTATTTATTTATTTATTTATTTATTTGTTGATTGCTTGCACGTGCCATGTTTTGTGTGCTAGGTATGTAGTCGTATATTTGTTTAGCATTGTCCCTTATTTTGATATTATTATTTATGTGTGAATACACAACAACCATGCACCATATATAGTTGTTAGTCTTTTACTTAACAGTGGGTTCTGATATATGTTCCGGGGTCTGAGCTTGTTGTAGATGTGCTAACACACTTTGAGCTTAGACCACAAGTCTTTTGAGACTCTTCCCATATTTATTTCTTTATTCTATTGTGGATTTGATTTCCACATAGTAGACGTGTTAAATGTCTGTTTTATCAGACCACTTAGCAGGAGTCATCTAAATGTATTTTACTTACGTTATTACTAACCGTTGAAAATAAGATTCCTCAAGTTATATTCGACCTTATCTCTACCTCGCGTCACCTTCAGGTCTACTTATATTATCCCCTTCCCAACTCTATATATGGTTTTTGTCGAGTTCTCAATGAGCTGAGAGTTCGTGAATTGACCTCATGTATTCCGTGAATGGGCGCATATGCAGGTTGTAATGGGGTTTGGATTAGTAAGACGGTTACTCCATTCCCGGGGTTTCTTAAAATCTCTACATCTTGAACTTCCTCACACCCAGATAGGCATTGAGTAAACGATTATTGTTGTTAACAACGCATATCTAAACTTATTGTATCCAAGGATATTGACAATGAGTGGCTAAGAATTTTCGGCCATTTTGCACTTGGCCAAGAGTTATATAGAGGTTTGGAAAGGGCTTAGGTTACATGCATTTTCCCCGAGAGTGGAACCAATTAGTGCCAAAAGAGGCATTTGCTGAAAATGAGATAACACAAGTTTCAATTTGGTATGCTATGGAGTCTCCAGCTTGATGGCTCCTTAATAGATACCCTTTAAGTGTTCACATGAAGATTATATATATTGTTTTTCTTTCCTCATGGAAATTACTTTCCATTTGCCCATTTGTACTAGTTACTAACGTTTTTCACATTATATATGTAAGTCTTGTGTTCTTGTATGAGGTCAGCTTTGGTTGAAGGACTGATAAATGTTACCCATAGTTGTGCTCAGCGTGCCGTTGTTTTCTTATATGCTTATATTTGTGCTTAATGTGTTTTTATCTATATTTAGTAATGTCTTACATTCTCGAGACATAAAGAGGGATGTTTCAATCTAATTATCATTTGAGTCTTATAGATTAATTGATTTAGATGATCTAATAATTCTGATTTGGTTCTTAGGTGAACCACAATTTGGGTGCTACACATAGTTTTAATCATTAAAATGTTTTAACAGTTATTAGGCGTATTAGGGTGTGAATTTCATACAATTAATAAAAGATAGCAACTAATTAAGGTTTAATTACCAAAATTCACACCTTTTATTGTAAAAGTCAAACTTTAACACCAAATTAACATGTATGCAAATGATTACCATGTTAGGATGATGAAAACATGATCATCTATGTGGCTTATTATTGATTATACATGAATCAAAGACAAAACTGCACAAAAAGAAATGACGAGGAGGGGCCGTACCACAATGGGGGAAAAAAGGGATGAGGAGGAAAGAAGGGATAAAGAAACAAGAGGGAAGGGAGAGGCCAAGGAGGGGAAAAGGTGGACTGGACAACGACCTAGAGCAGCAGCAAGGTGGCAAGAAGGTCGTCAATGTAACACCCCAAATTCGGTTCGCCCTCGTGAACCGAACCGACATGTTACAGGCCCCGGTTAGGTTGGCTAACCTGAACCCCACCCGTGCGGATCCAATCTCGGCGTCTTAAGATGAAGATATGATTTGTCACAAATGGATAAATACATAAAAATAATATACTATATGGATGACAAGTAAATTAAATCACACACCAATACAATTACGGAAAAAATTAATGAAAATTCTAAAATATAACAGACAGAGTTTCCCCTAAAAATGACATTACGGGCCACCCTGTCAAATATACATATGCAAATATATATAACCATATATATAACATCTTCATTCACACAAAATCTAGCATACTGTAAACTCTTTCTGAAACTTGGGTCTTAGCCCACCTGTGCAATCTATTCACGCTTCACATCCTGTTATTATATCTTAGCATTCAATCATATCGTCATGCTTTTCATTCCTCACATTAGTTCCAATAAAATCAAATCATACACAAAATACTAAACATTCAATCAAGATATATGTGTGTGTACAAAATACCTCATTGCTCCCCCATCCAGGCCGTCACTTCCATCTCATATTCGTCATTGACATATAGTGCAAAACCATCAGTAACGAGTGTTACTAGTCTAGAAAATAACTAATAACAAACTGGCTATGAGAGTAAACTCTCATATGAAAGAAAAATCCATATACATTCCTCGTGAACCCTCTGAAGGGCACCTACTTAGGACCCACTGGGCTGCAGACCTGGTAACATCCCGAACTGACTGATCTATTGCTGCTGTTGCCTCACTCTGCATTTCATACTTCATTTTTTGGTCTCAAATCCTAAGCCCTCTCCTTAGCTCTATATTTCTCCTGGCCTTGAGCACGAAGGCCGAGTACTCTCAGGTAGTCGCCTTAAGTACCCTTTGAACCACAAGTCATGACATGCGCTTTACTAAACAGTACCCGTAAACCTCCATGTTCTTCGGGTGTGAGAAGCTCAAACGCGGAGTTGTCAGGATCCCTCAGGAATGGAACAGTCCACTACACTAATCCAGAGCCCGCTTTGACTGTCACGGCATCCGCTTTGCAGTCGATTTCTCTATCTCTCGTCTCACTAAAAACTCAATAAAATATACATAGGCCTGGGAAGTGATTTATATAATAGGCCCGAAGGTAACTTGTGGTGGATCTTGTTTTCAAAATCATTCTCGAGGGATTTCATCCTTGAGGGTTATTAATCCGGAAAACAGTTAGGCTAAATAGCCCGATTTAAGTAAGATCCGATAAAACGCCAGTTAACTCGTCCTACAAGTCATAAATCAAACATACAATAGAAAGAGCGTAAAACAAAGATGAGTCCTAAACGGACTTGGTAGAAGCTTCAAGTGTGTCATCGTGCCTAGACGGCGAGCTCCTACCTATACATCAAATCTAAAAGCTAACGCCCGCTAATAAATGATACATCAAACTTATCCTAATTATCACACACAATGCAATCATCATCAATTAACAATCAAATAATCATAATTGTAAAAGTAATCCTAACTTATCTCATTCATACGAATTTTATTATACGTTTCTAAGTTACGTTGTGGTCAATTATCATACTCAGACTCGATTATCTCATTAGCTCACTTAGCTGTTCATCCACACTTAATCAAATCATGTTACTTATCACTTCATCAACAACTAGGGTTTCATCACCTCAACATCAATTAATCAATTCTAGCATGTTGTGCTAACAATCATCAATCTTACATGATAAACTTAGAGGTAATTATACCTTACGTCATAAACAATCGGCAACGGCAAGGGTTTCGTCATCCGTATGTCTCGAACCTCGAATCTGGCCTTCGACAGTGTCCCAAGCTCGATCAGGTTCGGTCGGATAAACTCGGTGAAAGATCTGGCGAATTCCAGCGAATTCCAACAATTCCGGTTTTCCGACGGGTTCAGTGGTTTTTCAGCCACTTTCTGGTGGTTTTTCAGTGACATTCGCTGGCACTGGATAGTGGTGGTATTGGGTACCATTGGAACCGGCTCAGCGAGCCCGACGCATCTGTAGCGTCGACTTGGCCAACGGAGGCGGCGGCTCGCCAGAAAATGGCACAACAAGATGCGGTCGCGGTGGGTGACTCAATCCGGCCGGCTGGGCGGTGATAGGCTCTGACTCCGGTCGGGGAAGCTCGTTGGGTGGTCGAGGGTGTCAAAGCCACCACTCGATCGCAGCGGTGATGGTCATCGGTGACAGAATCGACCTCATGAGCTCAACACGGGAGCGGTGCTAGGCGCAGCCATCCGGCTTTGCAACGGCCAGACAGTAGCTGGGTTGGTCGAGGCGGCACGTCTGACATCGACGACGCCGGTAACGAGAAGCAAAAGGGGCGGCTATCAGGGTTTTGGGGAAGAAGGCGTCGGGATTTGGATGAAAAAGGTGGTTGGTGGCAAAATTGTTAATAAAACTCGACTCGACTCTGAGTTGAGTTTAAATAATTACTATCTCGTAATAAATTCTAAAAAAATTAAAAAACATCTGGAAAAATCCCATAAAGTAAAACACCTATCACCATATTCATATGACATGTTTTATAACTAATAGCCCACCCAAACTACCCATAACGCATCTTAACGTAGTAAACAGCCTAAAACTATTTTTACGGTCACAAAATGTAGAAATCTAAAATCATCAATTGTATACTTTTATATATTCTGATAACCTATTCTCTGCTCATTCATGGCGTTATCATTACATAATTGGGTACACATTACCCTCATAGCTTATATACACGACCAGCGGCGGCTTAGTAGACGTGTTCTGAAATATACTGAACTTGAAATGACAGTCGAACCAACAGGTTCTAAATATAAAACTCTAACTCGAATCATAGGTTTTACAGCCAAGGGGCGGCTAAGGCAAAGAAATGGGGCGACTAGGGCTAGGAGATACACCCGAACATGTGCGACACAAAAAATAACGTCTCACGTTGTCCTAGGCTACTCGAAAATAATAAAAAACACAAGCACCAACATGATGATTGAGGCCAACTGGACTAACTCAACGACGAACATACCTAATGTTCAAGCCCACAACACCATACAAAGGATCCTAATACAAAATGATCAAATTGGACCGACCGTATACTACTCAGATCGAGATAGGCACAAAATCGAGAAAATCGAGAATTAAAAGACAACCGCCAGGTTTTACACACATCTATCAATTTCTCAATTTCTAAAAGATTTGTTTAGTAATTTCCAACATTTCTTCTGAAAATTTTGCCTTTTTTCCCCGTGAAAGAAAATAGTGTGTAACTCTCTCTTGTGGGAGAATGAAGCTTTATCATAATCTCCACGTAGTTCAATCCCATTTCTATCAAACACAATTTCCTTTGATATTTCTAGCATCTACATCTTAAGAATATAATAATGAGGTAAGATATCACCTTCATTCAACCTCAACATGTAGAGTAAATGCTTATTGCTGATGTCTTCTGACTGTAAAAGTCTACAATTAACTATCTTTTTATTCTCATATTTCTTATACTTAACATAAGCCATCAGTTCCAGAACATAGAACATCATACCTTTCTTATTCAGCGTTGTACTCCTCGGAGGATAAGTAAAAATAATTCTCGAAACTCGTGGAAGATAGGATGACAATATTCCCCTGCTATCTTCTTTTCCATCTGAAAGGGTGTCAACAATTTCGGCCTCTTGAATTCATTTTCATATGATTCTTTATTCTCAATCCAACTTTGTTTCTTAATTGTTCTTTCAAATGTGTGTAAGAACTCTGTAAGGGTTTCTTTTTTTGTTGACGTACCTTGAATAAAGCATATTTTGCTACTCACTCCATTCGGTACTCATTACTCCAGCCAAGAATGTACCTCATCCAAACACTGGAACCCACTTGCCATGAATTTCATATATTGATGATAACCACTCATGTTTCTCCGGGCTATAATTTTAAAATATTTTTTCCCACCCTAATTCAAACTCAGCTGCACAATTGGAACCATACACAAATAAGATTCATCGTACCCTTTCTTACGAGCAAGCGCATCTAGTTTCATAGAGCTTTTCTTCAAGCTATGTTAAATGCAAAGCCAATGATTAGTTGTCGGAAATAGCAGTAGAATTGCTTTCTTCATGATCTATAATTATAACACCTGGATACTTTTCATCCATACATTTCAAAAATGCTTGGAATAGCCATACGAAGGACTTAGCCATTTCATCCTGTATAAAGCCACAATCAAATGTGACTGTTTGCCTATGGTGGTTTACCCTGTGAATGGTGCAAAAATACAAAGGAATTTATTTTTATTATACAGTGTCAAAAACCAAAATATCTAAAAATGATGGTAATTTCTTCTTGAGATACCATCAAGCCAGAAACAACGTGTTAATCTATTATCATCATCAACTTCATAGCAAAAAGAAAAAGTTCATCTATCTCTTTCATTTTATCAAAATCTTCAATAAATAACTAAGCAACAATTTCTTTTTTTCCTTCCTATCTATAATTTGCAAATTTCTAATTTCTTTTTCAATGCATCCAACATTTTCAGCACCCCCTACTTTAATTTCTAAGACTGACATGAAATCACATGTTCGTATGCTTGCCTGTGCATATGTATCGATAAACTATGTGTTTCATTAAAACTTATAACCTTCCACTAGCGATCTTTATTTATTGTTGCTCTCACACGTGCCTGACTATCTTAGGATGATTCCTTTCCTTTCCATTGTAGAAGTCTTCTCTTTGACTTTTGTTCTTGCTCATATCCTCTAAGTTAATTTATATTTCTTCATTTGCACAATCAATGATATTAAGGTCATTTTTCTTTTAAATGTGTAATAAAGTACTTGAGAGCATGACTTTTTTGTTGCCTTATGATAATTTGTACTATGCTCCCCAAACCTTGCTTGAATGAATATTGTTTAAAAAATTCAAATGCATCCTTCAAACATATAGGTTTAAATTGTTCTTCAGTACGATAATATGTTGTTGCAAGATGTACTGATTCTATATCAACATCTCTGTTGTCTTCGTGTAACTCCATCCTTAAATATGAATTAAGTGCACGTTAAAAAATTAGTTACAAATTAGAAAGAACCTCTATTGCTTTGTAGAATGCATAATTATAAAAATATCAGAGAATAAGTATCAAATTAAATTATTTTATTTTTAAATAAATTAGCAAAATTGTTATTAACCAAGTTAAGTAAAAACCTTGATATGTGCATATTGAGTCTATAAGAAGATAAGTAAACATCATAATTAGTTATGACAAACTTTATTATTGAAAATAGTATGCATAAAATTATTATAGAATTGAAAAGTAAATGTCAAACAAGTTTTTTATCCAGAAAGTAATTCTTAAGAAAAATAAAAATAATTGCCAATTTTTTTTCCATGGTGCCTTTTGAGAAATGTGTTTAATCTTTAAGCCTTTCCACAAATTATAAGCTAGCTATAGAAATACTAATGTTTCGAATGTCTAACCATGTCATTTTTTGTCCACGTCATAACAACATGCAATTGATATCATATTTGCATGGTATGCTATATAAACTAGAAAATAAGCATGGAAAGTCTCTGCAAGAAATATAGCTACATATACAAAAACTGATGATTCGATTAGTTATCCCCCACATGTACAAGAGTAAAGCACAGCAATTTACAGGCGTTGTTGTGTGAAAGGGCGACCTGTAGGGTTAACGGAGATAAGGTTGCCCCCGTAATGCTAATAGCGAGGACGCAACCAAATATCACCTCGTCGCAAGGTGGTCTGGGAGTGGTAAACTGACGGGTAGAAGTATCTGATAGGTTGGTGTTGAGTGGGCGGCGCTAGTTGCTGCGACAATACGTTGCAGATAGATTTCAGCAAGTAGAGCAATATAGCTTAGGTGATGCAGGAGTAGGTGTGTATTAATGGATGACAGTTGGGCGTCGGCAAAAGTACTGGACTTGATCGAGGCCGTTGATGGGGGGGCACCGGTGAAGTTGCTTCGGGTACCGACAGAGGAAGGCTGTTATTGATACTTGACGGAGGAGCCAAAATTTTGACACTTAAGAAAAGTGTGTAAAAGGGATTAATGTTTAGCTCTTTCAGAGGGCTTATGTGATGCAAAATCAATGTTTGAAGTTATTTTAATAAGCACTTGTTTCTGAAACAATACTGTAATTAACTATGAACTATTAAAGTAAGAAAACTATTGAGCACTTGGCACAAGTTAAATTTTTATTAAAATATGCAATGAACACAAAAAAGCAAAGATTGATCTTTTCACAAAGAATTCTCTCCCACTCTCCCGCGATAGCATAGAAAAATATGCATGCTATAATCTGAAATTGGTGCGCAAATTGACCTTGAATACTTGTAAAGTTTATTTAGCCTGCCCATGTTGTGCACGTTTTTAATCAATCCTATTTGGAGATGTATTGGGTTCACTCAATATGAGTCAAGTGATAGTTTGTCAACCCATCCCTATAAATTCACATTCTTAACCACCAGATTCAATGAGGCCGAGCAAAATGATTGGCTCAAACAACACAAATCTAATTAAGATCAGCTAGCCCACTCATGTCATGACACATGTTTAACTGAGAGAACCTATAGTTCAACCGATACAGTCAAGTCAAAGTCGACTAGCTCTGTCCAAGAAAATACATGTCTAGTCTCTTAGCTCAATTAGGCTGATCGAGGACTAAACTGAGTAAAGAATTCAACTTTTTCTTAGACTGGTAGACGAATTTCCTAAGCTTTTTACTCCTACGCCAAGGCTTTCAACATGGTTTTCCAAAGAGCCTCTAATATGTACGTTGAAAATGAGAATGACGGTCCTTATTTACAGAAAACGGGGCGTCATATCCTATATTTAATTCAATCTTGAACCAAACTAGAATATTACTTATAAATAAAATATGTGTACATCTTGACTCAAATTAATAGAAGAGATCTAACCATTGTGTATCAAATAATCCTCTTGGTGTTTTGAAAAGAAAGAAAACCTTTAAAACCTAGCCAAATACACGAATGATCAATGACAAGCAACTACCTACTAACTAATCTACGTGCAATGGCATGATACATGAGTATATAATTAGGAGACAAGAAGGCTGAATTCCTATAGGTGGGTTTAACCGTACTATCATTAAAGATGACCATGAAGAAGCTAAAATCATAATTAATAGTGATAACCAAGACTTATATGTATATTAGTTACCCATAATATGCTGTAAACATTTCTAGCATTGTAAATGGCTTGTGTATGTAAAATTCGAGACTAGACTTAGAGTTTTATATTAGTAAACCAGTCGGTTCAATCGTTTGTTTAAGTCGAGTCAGTTTCGTAAACTTTGTGCTGAGCTAAGGCCAGCCATAATTTATGAGCGGTGAAGGTTAAGTTTAACTGACTAAATGATGATAACGTTGGAAAGATAATGAAAAATAAGTTATCAGCGTATATAAAAGTATGCAGTATGTTGGGTTCGTCCCGCTGCCACCACCACCCCACTGCCGATAGATGCCGCCAAGCACCACTGTGCCGTTGCCGTGTCACTCCGAGCAGCTCTGGCCGCCGTCAGGCCTCCACGATGCCGGATCGCCCCAGCGTCGAC
This sequence comes from Piper longum, assembly GCA_032619315.1. NCBI lineage: Eukaryota > Viridiplantae > Streptophyta > Magnoliopsida > Piperales > Piperaceae > Piper > Piper longum. The sequence continues at coordinate 2,633 of JAVDBV010082041.1, read as the reverse complement.
ATCCAATAGTCGCCTCAAGTCTTTCACCCTCCCACAACCTTTCTTGACCAGAGTGGAGCTCAGCGCAGCCCACGTCAGCCAGATCTCCACACTCCATCGATGTTATCCATGTTTTTGTGTAAAGACCCGGAAAAAAATAATAATAATAAAATAAATAAATAAATAAATAAAAGAATAATAAACGTTCGACGCGGTGGGATCGAACATGGTAAATTTTATTTATTTCATTTAAAATAATTATCGTTAATTGGTTAAGTATGATTTACCCATTTAACCAGTTAAGTGAACCAACTATTTACCCATTTAACCGGTTAAGTGCACCATACCGTGTAACCGTTTAAATGGTTAAGTGAATTATGTCGATTACCCAATTACCCGGTTAAAAGTATTACGGTAAAAGGGCGCTTCCACGTACCTTAGCCATCACTTATTTCATTATAAAAGAGGGTAAAAGGGGAGGGCACCACTCTCATTCCTTCTTTCAGATTGGTGCCGGCTTCCTCTTTGCTCAGGTAATTTCTTCTTCCTCTTCTTAATTTTCATACATTCGTTTGGAATTGATAATCAAGATGATAACCATGGAATTGAAAATCTCATATCAACAAGAAAGATAAGGGAATTAACTGGAAAAGAACTAGAAGCCGACCATGACTGGAAATTTGCGTTGTTGTATTAAATTCATGAGCGCTTGCTGTCCAAGTGCTACAACAACGTTCTTGATCAGGTTGGGGGAATTAAAGAGATTGGATTGCCATGGAAATTGCATGCCAAGAAGGTAGCACGTCCACCTGAGTTGAAGCAGCAGCACCGCGGCATTTGAGTCAGAAGCTGGTGGCGTTGCAACCAGTAATAGCGTTGTGCTCCTTCCTTTTTGGTTTTGGGTCGCTATGGGCAGTGCTGCCGACCAAAAACATGGTCACCATGGTGCATGACGGAGTTGCCTTGGCTGCTGGTCGGTCGCCTTGGTGGTGCAGGACAGGGTCATCCTAGAATAGTTGCTGTAAAGCTTGAATTTTTGGTGGGGTAGATAGGAGTTGTGGTCTAGTTGTGGGTTGACGGAGGAGAGGTCTGGTCTGGTTTGGTGCAAAGACGGACCATGGAGAAGAGAAGACAACGGTGCTTATGGAGTTTGGTGGCGGAGCTCTGTTCTTGAACGTGATCGAGACGGTGACTTCAGGGTACGATTTTGAGCAAAACCTGGTAGAAGCGGCCAAGGGACCTGGTCAGAGTTGGAGTTGGCATGGCAAGGACTCGACCAGCATGGGTGGCTTGGCTGGCGGCACCTTGCCGGCGATGTACTGGCCATCGGAAAACACCCCAACACACAGCTGTTTTGAGGAAGAAGAAGGTTGGAGAAGAAGAAAGACAGTTTCGTAAATATGGCTTGACTCGACACCGGTTCGAGTTAAAAAATAATATCAACTAGAAATAAACCTTTAAAAAAAATTAAGTTAATGAGATACGAGTTAAGTAGCTAAAATAATAATTTAATAAATCATTATACGAAATTACGATATTAATAAAATTACGGTAATAATAAACAATTAATAATTAATCAGCTTGTTACAAACGGTTAAATTAAATTTAGGGGTTAATAAGTTATAATCGTACAAAAATCGAACCTTTATTAAATTAAATAAGTTATAAATAATTGTATTAGTGATATCCTTAAATTATAATAATACAAATCATTTAGGGAATATACCAATAATAGTAATTAATTATTGGTTATAAATTCATAATTATTTTATATTTGTCAAGTGAAAATTGTAATGGGGATAATTAATTTAAAATACTAGAAAGACCTAAATGATTATGTCACATGAATAATTAATTATATCACTAGAATTGTTGAAAATTAAATATTTAATGTCGCATATTATATATTGACGAAATTTAATAGTTATATTAGTCATGTAGTGCATGCATTTAATATGCAAATAAAATTATACTTATGTATAATTTTATATTTTCATTCAGATTATGATCGTGGTCGCAGTGCGAGATTATCTATAAACTAGGTCCGTATAATTATCGAAATGTTGTATATTCCTTTTTGTCAGCCCTTGTCGGCCTGAGCCTAGATTCGACCACCATGCACCGTGTATGTAAAATGTAAAGACCCGGAAAAAAAAAAAAAACGTTTGACGCTACAGGATCGATCGTGGGAAAATTTATTTTTTTCATTTTAAACTAATTGTTGTTAGCTGGTTACCCGATTAAGTGAAAAGTATTTTTAACCGGTTAATTCTTGTTCAATCGGTCAAGTGGACCATACCATTTACCCGTTAACCGGTTAAGTGGAACTATAGCATTTAACCATTTAAATAGTTAAATGAACCATGTCAATTACCCGATTACCCATTTAAGGAAAACCCTAGCTTTGAGTGTTATAAAAGAAGGCTAAAGAAGAGGGCTTCATCCTCATTCCCTCTTCCAAATAGGAGCCGCCCTCCTCCTTGCAAGGTAAATTCTCTCCTTCATCTTCTTAGATTTCATACATACATAGTTTAAAGTTTATGAAAATGTTAATGATCATGGATGATGTTACTACTCCTTTGATTTGCTGCTGTTGCATCCACGTTCATGCCATATGATTGGTAAAAAGGAGAGGAAGTAATAGGAGTTGTATG
>JAVDBV010082013.1:0-13055 GCA_032619315.1 Piper longum | reverse complement strand
GTATTTTATACGTAGGATGACATTGGCGGAGTTTTATCGGATCCCTCCGATGTCGGGTCATTTAGCCGTGTTTTTACACATGTTTAATAAAACTACAAGGATGAGATCCCTTGTTGGTTTTCGAACTTAAGCTCCAGAAATTTATGATATTGGCCTCTTCCCTAAGCCTATTATATAAGTACGCGTTGTTTTATGGATTTCATGAATAAGAGAATGAATGGTACGGAGATATGTATGGACCGTGCTAGTACTCCTTCAAACCATGAGGTAGTGCGGGTGTATGATGGTACTCCGTAATGCAGCGCATTTCCGGAATATGTGGCACTAACTTAATTATTCCTTTTGCCATTTGAGTACAATGGCGGGTGATATGGAAGGTGTGATGGCGTAAGCGCTGTATGTATGTATGATTATGATTATGAGCCGTGCATGCGAGCTGGCATTTATTTAAGTATGTTTGCTTACTGCCCGGTGTGAGGTATTCTTGAAGTTTCATATATTTTCGTGGGTAATAGAATACCCATTTGTCAGATTGTATTAGTTATTTTCGGACCAGTAACATTCGTTACTGACAGTTTTCTTATAATATATGTAGGTCTCGCAAATCCTATATCGACTTCGGCGGAAGGAAAGATAAATTCTACACACACTTGAGCTCAACATAAGATTTTTTTTCTTGCATTTATTTATATTTGATGTATTTTGTTGTTTATTTAACAATGTCTTCCATTCTCATGACACCAAGAAGGTTATTTCGATCTATTTTATGGATCGAGTGTCACAGACTAATAATATTAAACATGTCTCGACTCGATCGTAACATTTCTGATTCGGTTCTTAAGTGAACCGAAATTAGGGTGTTACATGTGGCTTCATGCCAACAGGGTGGCGATGCCGATTCTTTTGATGTGCGTATATGTTTTGTTTGGGTATTGTTGTTATTATTACGTGGAATCGAGGGGATTGTGTAACACCCAACTGTTTGTGTTAGAGTAATGTGGGTACAGAAGCTTACGGTTCACACTACTTGAAGGCCCCCATGAAGTTCTAATATTAGGGTTTGATGCCCTGATACTTGATAATGCTCTGTAATTTCTCTCAAGCTTTGATTATTACTTGTGTAGAGTATGTAAAATAGGTAACCACAACCATTTTTAAAATATTTGTATCATCTTTATATAACTAATAAGAAGATCTAAGTCAATCATTTGAACTAAGTAGTAAAAATATGATGCATACAACAGTATGCAACCTCAAAATTATAATGGGGGTGTGCTTCTTCTGCCGTTAGGAGTGATCATCGAATTTTTAAAATCACTTCTCATAATTGTAGGGGAGGTTCTGCCTCCATTACAACTAGGGGAGTTCATATAGGATTCCTTTAAGTCTAAGATCCTCATTTATATTACGAACTCGGCACACATTCTATGAAAATCAAGTCTGGTGTCTGTCTTAAGCCTCCACGAAGGGTTAAGATCCGCTTTTGTAAAGTCTATATGTAACATCCCAACGAGTAGCTTCTAAATTTTAATATCATGATTCAGTTCATCCCTTTGGGACAAATTGAGGTGTTATAAATTGGTATCAGAGCCAACTTCTTAGATTATAAAGACAGCACACTTTAAGAATGTGTGTGTTGTACACTCGAACTGTATGTTGTATGATATACGTCTATGTTGTATGCACTTGTTTTGTTCCCCCCACTACCCTGAGCTGATCCATAGCTTAACCAGCAAGTATGTCTTTGTGTGTGTTTTCGTTAACATCCCTTTAGGTGTTTCCAGTGGTCAATTTGTGTGTGGTAGTTTGTGAGCTATAGTTTACAAGTCGTCTGTGTCAGTTAGTCAGTGGGTAGTGTTAGTGGTCATATAGTCTAAACAGATGGCAGAAGGACATCGAGGTAGACTGCCACTATGCCGCAAGCTTTCTCCTGACAGATGATCCTCTTCACCCATGCAGAAGCTGGTGGCAGATCCCTAGATAGAGCTGGTTAAGGTCCTACGAGAGGAACAACAAGCCCTGAGGGTAGAGCAATCGAGAGCCATGGAGGACCCGATTGTTGGATACAGTTCGGGAGATGGCCATGATCGTGGCCAGATTGGAGAAGAGGCCAAGAGGCAGAGACACCTATTGAGGCCTTTGAGCCAGAGCAAGTACCTCCACTACCACCATTGCCAATTTAGTATCCTCATATTCCACCGGTGAAGTCAGTTGTAGGGCTGTATGAGATCCTAGTCCCTAGGATGCTAGTAGGAGTTCTGTTCCCCAAACTGACTGGCAGTGAGGCAGAGACGGCTCGACCCTATCGTTTTGTTGTTTGAGGGCAATCAAGGCCTTGAACAACTCCATCACACCAGGAAGCGTTGGGAAGTTGAGTGTTTCTTGAAGAACAGGGGTTATTTGTTCTATGGGAGCACGAATCTTGAGGTCACATTGGAGTAGATTGACATGGCTAGATCAATGCTGGTACGGCTTGGGTGTCCCCCAGAGCTATGGGTGTGCATAGCCACTGGGCTATGCAAAACATGGGCGAATTCTGGTGGGACTTTGCCCACACAACCTTTCTGGAGGGCAAGGCTCTCTAGCAAATTTGATGAGACGAGTTTAGAGAGGTCTTTTATTCCTATCACTTCTCCACCACTATTAGGGCGATGAAGAAAATAAGTTCTTGTATTTGAGGCAACAGGAGAGTTTGTCTGAAGCTAAGTACCAGTCCAGGTTTCTTATGCTGGAAAGGTTTGCCCCAGGTAGCTCCTCATCAGAGAAGGAGAGGGCTGCCCAATTTGTATTAGGATTGTGCATTAGTTTACGAGTTGTTGTAGTGACATTTTCTTCTGCGACTCTTTCAGAGGCCATTATGAGGGCACTACAGTGCGAGCATGTACATGGCTCACACCATCAAGCCAAGGGCACTGCACCTCCGACAACAAGGGGTAGAAGAACAAAACACAGGATCAACAGGGCCCACAACTGCAGAGACAGAGGACAAATGGTGGAGTGATAGTGTATGCAGCTGAGGGGTAGTATGTGTAGAGGTTCCCCTAATAGACGCAGACCTTACAGGTACGGTGAGGTGATTTTCAGGAGTACATTGTTTGTCCAAAGTGTCAAAGGCGCCATTAGGGCACCTGCAAGAGAGCCACCGGTGCATGCTTTGCATGCGGTGACATGGCGCACCATGTAGCTGAGTACCCTAGGTAGCCGCGTTAGAAGTACCGGCCCCAGCAACAGAAGAGAGGACTACCTACATCGTCCCAGCATCCGCTTTTCGCTGAAGGAGGTTAAGGCTAAGCAAACATACAGTATACCATACATAAACCATGGTAAGAAGGATCGGAACCTACTAACCCGATTCAGGTAAAAATCAACCCGACAGTAAAGCCATCGAGCAGACGAACCAAGTTTTAAAGATTGGATGGTTTGTATTTATAGAGTGAACTGGTAGTTAGGGGCGGTCATTTTGAGATTTGTGACTCCATGAGTTGGCATGACTCGGCGAGTTATCAGGTCAAGTCTATCTAAACAAATCAATTAGTCGAGAATTGGTCCAAGCAATTGTGAGGGTGGAAAAGAGTTATGCCGAGTTGAGCATCATCATGTTCATGATTAATTTATATTCAAACGTGTAGCTCATGATTTAATATGGGATTAGATTTTTGCCAGTTGAACCCTGACGTTTTAAAAATTCATACCAAGTATTCAAGTCAGCTTGTATTTACAAAGCCAACCTAAATCGAGCTCTTTGGTAATTCCACCAAGTTAAAATTTGCCTCTTAGCTAATGATTTTCAATCCACACAAAAAAAAATTGTTTCTTTTAAAATTATAGATTACCTGATCAAATAATATATAAATGATCAATATGCATAGACCATGAAATATTAGGTTGACAATATAAACTAAATTGAAGGCTGTATCAAGCTTGAATGCATCGACATCGAACTTCAAACCAAACTGAACAATTATGTATTCAAGCTCTGTACATAGTTTTTTGAATTACTCATTTTAAGCCAAATATTTGTTGGAGCTTTAAAATTAAAAGCACGGGTCAAGCCGAACTGTGCTAAATACGTTTTTCTTTCAAGTTAGCATAGCTTGATTACACCCCTGCCCAATTATAAACCATATTTGCATATGAATTGCCGTGTGAACAGCACCATTTTTCATCAGAAATAGAAGCACTTGGCTATCAGAATCTAATGGGGCATCCTTCATTAGATTTTCTGAGAAACAAATCACCGAGTTGTGTTTCGACGAGTCGACTCATTCATCAGAATCTAATATGATGAGACAGTAGGAGTACTAGAGTGAGCTGTGGTAGCAGTACACGCGCACTTGACAGACACCAACTCTTTAGCTTATAGCCACAAGAAGACAACCCAAGTCTCCAGATCGAAAGCATCCCAGACTCCCAAGACATCCTTTGCTTTCATCACTTCCTAATATCCATTGATTCTTCCTCCCTTTCCCACTTTCTCAAAACTGATATGCTTTGATTCCCTCAAAAAAAATGTACACTTTCACCCACACAGGATTCATTTGGGGCCAGCAGGCACTCCCATCAAGGTGGGTAGCCATTCAAGAGCACTCCGGAAAGGAATAGAAGGATGGGGATCAATCAAAAATGAAAAATAAAAGAAAATCCAATATTCTTTATAGTTTTTTTTTCTGGCTATCAGACAAAATTAAAAGGGCATATGAGAAGAGTTGGGTCGTGTTCATGGTAAAGAAGGTGATGAGGCCCCCCTGCACAGTTCACGCGCAGAGAAAAAGAAATGAATGAATTGGGTCGGAAATGCGTCACTGGGCAGCATCATCACCTCACCAATTCCCATGGGCAACTTATATTACCTATAAACTTTAATTTTAATGATGAACTCTCCATTATAATAAGATGGATTATAATAATCTACTAAATATGAATCCTTATTGATTCTGACTTTAATAATAAGATATATTATAATAATTTGATTTATTAATATTATTTTTATTGTATTTTGATTGGTCAAGAATTGAATTTTCCTTCTATTAATAAGATTATTTTATAATATTCTTTATTCCAAATAAGAAAATTTGATATTTGTAGTGTTTTCCACCATAAAAATTCATAATTTTTTTTATTTACTCTTACTATATCAACATTAAGACACACAATGAATTGAGTTTAAATCTTATGGAACTCTTGTTTAGGGATCCATTTTCCAATTGAGAAGGTTCCTTAAAACATGGCTTAGAGTTTGCTCCCTTAAACATGCCTTAAATTCTGCTTTTGAGCAGTTGAAGCAGTGACTGAGCTCTCAGAAAAATTTATGCAAAATTAATGTTTCTCGCCTACGACCAACAATAGTTGAACTTAAAAAGAAAAAAGATGCTAAGACTAAATAGGACTGACAAATGGTAAAGTTTGCCAAGTTCTATAAATTTTATCCAAATAGCACTTAGTTGTCTTCCCAAGATGTCGAACTCATTACCAACAAAAAACCAGTACCAAGTCGGCCCTCTTTCCAGCTACGGCATCATTTGATTCACTTCTAAGTTCTTAGTCTTTTGGTAAAAGCTAAAGCTGGCAGCTTGCTTCCTTGTCTATAAGCTTTAGATGCGTTGAAGGTAAGAAAATTATGTCATAGAAAGAAACCAAAAGTGTCTGGTGGTCCTAGATTCATCTCAAGACGTGTGGACCATCTTCTACCAGTAAAGCCAAATAATAATATTGGTACACCATGTAAATGTCGCCGGCATTCACGCAGAATTAGATGCTATGAAATAACACTTGCTACATCTTAAATGTCCCTTCCTACCGAACTGGCTATGCAGAACCTCAATCTTATGTTATGCAGGAAACTGTCAAATTAAAAATGCCACTAAGAACCAGTAATTTCAATTTACATGAACATGACATCAGATCATGATGGTAAATACCATAAATTCGCAGGAACTAAAATTCACCATCATAATGATATATACATGGAGTTGACGCGCTCAAACATGGTGATATTCACAAAGAATGGAAGAATGAACTGAGGCAAAAACTTATGTGATTGCCCGAGTCATAAAAGAAGCAGTCCCAAATAATGCTATGCAGAGCTAAGACCAGCAGAAGAACGACTTTTCAGCTTTATGACCGATGTAAAAGGATCCCTTGATAAAACAAAATTACCATTGTGCTTTGCACCATCAATTATAGAACTTTCGTCAATTACAATTCCGCAAGAACCCCATGACTCCGCCAGGAGGTCTATTCCAAAGTACTGTAAATGGTCTGCGAGACTATTTCCATGAACAGACCTATAGTAATCAGAGGGATGTAAGGTATGCATATGTTGGAAAGTGAAAAAAAAAAGGATAAAAACAAAAAAAGGAAATAGATATTTACCTGCTACATGTTGGATCTTCGCCAGTCTCATCACAAACCTTCTCCACCATGTAAATAAATCGTCCAAAACCGATCTTGTAAGTCCAAACCTAGCATTCCATAAACATTTAAGCATTATCTTTAGTCCGGGAGTTATCAAAGTATCAATAATATTTCATATTAGTAATTTTTTAAAATATAAGCATTGCAAACCACTTATACCCATTTCACAAATGAAAAATAGTAATTAAACCCCATGAATAAAAAAATACCCATAATATACATCAAGCAAGATTTAATAAGAGAAATATCTTATTAAAAAAAATAACCTAAACTCCCAAGGGAAATCACCACCTAAAAGGAGACCGGACACCTAAATGATGAAGAAAAGACCGACTAGATACACATTTTGAATCCCTTATAAGTAAAAAAAAGGCATAAGTTAATTATTGGCCCCACCTTGCTAATGTGTCATACATTACAAATTTGCCCCAAAGGCCACCGGAGATTTTATAACATCCCTTCATAATTTCTCAAATCATTCTATTATCCATTCTTTTCTTCATTCTTCTATTTCTACTTGTTCAACGCTACCCATTCATAGTGATTTAGACTTTAGAATAAAGCTCAAACTTACAAACCAAATATTTGGTGATGTCTGCCTATAAATATTCAAATAAAAAATTCCAATTTTTTGTTTTGGTTAATTCAACTAAATAGCATAAGAATTTGAGAATAACAAAGTGTCTGAAACTAACAAACAGTTTAAGATATGTACTTTGTGAAACAAATATATGAGATGTAATTTCCTTATGTAGATAAAGAAAAGGAATTACAAGAATTATGATTTTATCTTTCTAAGATGGACAGTCGAAATAAAGGATAATACAGACTAAGAAATGGCATGCATAATACTTGCTCCATTAATAAAATACAACTTAATTCTGGAGTTCTACATGACCAGCCCTGAAGTCAGACAGAGACAATGCATACTTTTAGGGTTTTTTTTTCCTACATGATAAATAGTGTTCATTCACCAGAAAAAAAAAAAGCGCAAAAAGATGCTGAGTTTAACTGCAAACTAAAAGAGCTTCAAGAAAGATGAAGTACAAGAAACTTGTGTTATTAAATTCAAATTATTTGGAGGTGACCAGCAGATGCAGTTTTAAAGAAGAATAATAAATTCCATTGTGATCATTATTTTTTTTAAAAAAATGTTAGGACAAAACAAACTTGAAAGAAGAAAATTATGATCATATGAGGTAAGAATATAGTCAAACTAAAATGGACCAGAAAAATAAGAACTGCCCCGAACTCCATTTATTTGGCAAATGCAGATGAAGTAGTTAGATTATGAACAAAAAATATATCAAGATGCTACAACTTACTTGATACAATATAAAAGTAAAAGTCATCTGGAGAGTAAGCTACTAAATCATCACTATGCAACAAACTACACTCAATAACAAAAAAAAACATCATCGTATAAATGAGAACAAAAGAACAAAATCATAAGATTAATCCATTCAAATCATTATGTTCTCACCAATCAACTCCCTAGAACAAACATATCCACATTCAAAGACAAGCAACGACCATCACAAGCCAAAGTCAACTTAAACTAAGTTCAACAAGGACGAAAAACGAAAAAAGATAAATTTAGGGTTTGATATAATGGTATACCTCTCTGGGGAAATGATGGTATGTCTTTTGAGGTAAGTGAGAATAGTATGGAGGTAGATGTGGAACCATATCGTGCTCATTGGTGACTCGAGTAGCATTTGGAACAACTGCGCTAAAGTAAGATGCAAAAGCAGCATTCCCTATGCGTGGTTGACCAAAAGTCATAACTTGAATATTCTTAGCTCCATAATTAACCTGGATATGCACAATTACATACATTAGAATATGAAGAAATACAAAGCCAAATGTTATTTTTCAGGCTGAGGAGTTGCTGTAGAACTACCAAACAGATGGCACAACAGATTTACAACCTGCTTTCATGTCCTAAAAACAGGTGGCACTTAGCCAAGGTGTCATCAGAACCAAATTCATACATAAAAAATATTTTATTCTTCCTCTAGTTCTTCCACACTCAAAAAGAGGTCGGAGACATGAATCTAATCTAGGAGACGTGAGTACAAATGGCAAAGTATTCATAGTCCCAAAAGCACTATCTGCACACATAATTTAAGACAAACCCATGAACATTTCGATTTGCAAGAAAGATACAAATAACTAGTCATTCATGCTCTAGTGGGAAAACAAGACATGGGCACATCAAAGAGCACCTATCAAATTCCTGGTTTCCCTACCTAAGCATCATAATTAATGATCACTATAAAATTGCACCACTCCATGATATAATCAGCAATCCAACTCATCATCTCCACAGCCAAAAAGAAAGCTCTACATCCACGGCTAATAGCAACTCATGTATCTTCTACGGGCTTTTATTTTTCACAATCAAGCACTCCCAATCTAATAACTGTAAAGCATATATATGCGAACATATTAAGAAGAAGATAACAATATATACTATTAGATCAAGTGCACAAAAAGATGCCATAGCTCCTCCCATTGAATGCCCTGTGACCATTATTTGCAAGTCTCCATATAACTCCTTCGCTCTTTCTACAGCGTCTAAAATTCCAGGACGCACAGTCGTGTTGTGGTAGGCTGAATAAAATCCATGGTGCACCTGAGATGGTGCATAGTGTAAGAAATACTAATTTTGTTAAAAAATTTTAAAGAATGGACTACTAAAGATTAGTGTTACCATTGCGTCTGGCATGCCGGGATAATTAAGATCTAGTTGCTTCCAAAACAGATCCTCAACCCAATTTTGTACGCTGCAAAAAATTTATTTGAACAAATCAGTAACTTGCTCCAAATATTAGGAAAAGAATTGGCAGTAATAATTACAAATATTTGACTCTAGAAAAAAAAAACCTCAAGAAAAAATATTATATGAGGTCAGCAATAATCAGCAACCCAAAACCTAAAAAGTCATGCCAGTTTTGTCCCCTCTTAATAAACTAGAAACTAGAAATATGAAAATTCAGTACGCCATCACTTGCCAGTGCAACATTAATAGTTTCTTCAGCATTCATAAGCCACCATGCAGCATACCTTTTGAAGTGATTATAGTACATTTAAAAATTCTTAATTGCAATAAAAAATTATTATATCATCAAAAGCAAGAGAGAAACAAACAAGAGTTTTGATCATAACGAGTTCATACAACAGCACGGGAGAACTCCTTCATCGACAGCTTATCACCCTTCTCAAAACCATCAAAAAATAATGTCTAAGGAAAAAAATATTATCATAAATAATGCTATTATCATAAATAATGCCATCTTAGAGTCAAGGTGCATGCCTGTGCTCCTGAGTTCCTCTAAATGCAATTATGATGGCATTAAGATCCTTAGCTACCCCAACATAAGCCTACATACACAGACTAACGTTACATATAAGATATTTGTATGCATATAAATCGCATTCATACCAAAATTTGATTGAGGTAGGGCAGAAATATATAAAAAAAAAAAATCTGAATATTAAGCTTCCAAAATCATATGGAATAATTGGCATAAGGTGCACCTGCAAGCAATGTTGCACATCCAATATCACCTCTATCATTTCAAACCCCTGTACAGAAAGCCATTTGCCATTCTGTTAGAATTATATAAGTAAACATTAATCATCTTAACTGTATATAGCCTCAAAATCTTTCTAATTTTTCTATTAATACCTTCGTAAGGTCATTGCACCTGTCACAAGTCCACGTAATTAAAGCAGTCAAGTCTGACATGTACACCTGTTAAATCAGATGCCATTTTAACAGATATAACCATGAGCAAATAACAGTAGTTTGCTTTCCAAATGTGTAAAGTAAAATAGTGGAACAAAAATATAGCAAAATAGCTAAACAGAGCCTTACCGCAGAAGCATACTCCACAAGTACTCTGGCAAGTGTAGGATCATAAATGGAAACACCACTATCGTCTATGGTTTTCAATCCTGAAGAAAAAAAACCACAGATTCATGAGGACTTGAACCAATCAATACATATTTTACTTAGGTAAGCAATCTGGATATGCCAATATCTTATAGTCAAGGCATGTTTTCCTTATCTAAATAGATTTCAAAGAATAAATCAATGACATGGGACAGTAAAAATCGTTATTTCACAGTATCAAATGCTTCCAACGAAAAATTGTCATCTGACCTACAATGAAGAATCGTCATCTGACCAAGAAGGTCATTCAAGAGTGTTCTATCTTTAGGAGAAATCAAGAAAAGAGGATTGCTATTTTCTTCTTCTTCCACCTTATTCCAAAAAGTGGCCAATGAAGTGGATCCTCATGTAGGATCCATGTGATTACAAATGACAAAGTTTTGATGAAGACGAGAATAAATTGATTTAAAAAAAAAATAATCTTAATCAATAACCAGTGAAAAATAAATCTTTTACGGAAGGAAGAACCCAAAATATCTTCAACAATTATTAGGAAAACTTCCCTCTAGTTTGCTAAAGTTATTTTGACACGAAAATGTACAATAATTCTATTTTACTATTTAAAAATTGAATGAACTTCTCAAATTGAATGTTTGAACGGTCTACTCAACACAATTTTTGGCCATCCAATGTGATTATTCAGACGATAACCTATTAGAAAAATGTTTCCTTTCGTTTCAGACATTTCTTCCACATAAGAATATTAAATACATCTTTTTTAGTATTTAGAAAAAAGACCTTCTCATATTGAATTTACCAACATCTAGTCAGCATGATTTTAGACCATGCAACTTGATTATCTGGACAATAACCAGGGTGCTGATTTCTATGCAGGCATGCAACAAGGAATACAACCTGCCAATTCTATTTTGGAGCTATAGTTTATATAATAAGTCAATCTGATCTCTCAACTCATCTAATTGTGTTACACAATAACACCTCTGTGTGTGTGTGTGTGTTTTGATGAAATGTGCCTATCCAATTTCTAACCTACTGTGCACAAAGCCGGCCATGCCAGACAACGCCTTGCCAATCGTTCATCCTTCCTATATATACTATGATTCAATCCCTAAGATTGAAAAATAGGTTACGTTGGCATACCAAGTTCTCAAGATGCACAAGATCATGCAACCATTCCTTATTAGTAACATGCACTACCAAAAAGGGAATCCAAGCATATATTACTCCGTAACTCATAAAGTCGCACATAGTAAATAGCTTGGAAAAGAAGAAAAAAAAAAGCACCTCGTCCACCCGCAATGGTGAGCATAGAAACCAACAAAATCGCTTTCAACCAGTGCAACCGCTCCATAGCCTGCAATCATCAAACAATGCAACCCAAACTGCTCAAACCGCATCATTCTTAATCTTATCTCCACAATTTGCCAAAGAGAACACCGCCCTACCTCCCAAAACCCTAATTCCCATCACCAAATCACAACGTACACCAACGGAACCAATAAAGGAGAAATTAACATGAAATTTTCACTTCCATCGCTAACAAATAAAGAGAGAGAAAACTTGCCTCGCCGATATCGGAAACGAAACTGTCGATCAACGGAAGCGGCGGGCATAAGCCGCAACTAAGGGCTTGAATTGGATGACGAACACGAGTGCGAAGGTAGGATGCGCGCGCAGCTATGGGCTTGTCATGACAATCATGAGTCCGTTGTTTCAGTTTTCGACGCAACGACGGCGATGGCAGCGGTGGATGCGCCGGCGCCAGCGTCGGTAAGCGCTACGGCGGCGGACGGGCGGTGACGGCGGCGGGGAATGAATGGGAACGATTTAATTTAATTTAATTAATAACTAGCGATGCCCGAGGTTACTTTTAAAACTTAATTATATAACTAATATTAAAAAATCTACAAATTAATTTCAAAATATATTAATATATTATTTAAAAAATAATGAATATTTATTTAATTTGGCAAAAATATCGTTATTTACAAATATTAAAAACAATTTTAATTTTAATAAGTAAAATAATTTCATAATTATATGAAATTTATTTTTATAATTTTTTAATTCATATAAAAGTACATTCTAAGTTTTTTAGTAGTAATAAATAACAATATATAGCCACATAAATAGTTAATTAACTAAATAAAATTTGTAAAAATCTAAAGTAAGAATGTATGTTGAATAATAACATTAATTTAAATAGTATAATTATTAAATTATTAATCTTTTAAAATTCCTAATTTACATAGAATTATGCTTCTATGCTTTCTTAATAAATTATATATATATATATATATTTAAACATCAATTTTATTTTGAGTTGTATAATTATAAATATAATAAAATTTATTAGTATTTATTTAAGGAATAAAAATAATAATATTAAAAGTAACTATAATTTTAATAAGTTAAAATTTTAATAATTTTTTAAATTCATATAGATTTATACTCTAAATTTTTTCTTTATAATACTTAAAAATATTAAAAAATAGTTAATTAATTAATTAAAATTTGCAAAACTCTAAATTAAAATTGTATATTAAATAATTAATTTAATTCAAATAGTATAATTATTAAATTATTAATATTTTGAAATTCCTCATTTTGGTAGATTTATGCTTTAAATTTTTTCTAATAAATAATAATAATAATAATAATAATAATGATAATATGGATATTGAATATCAAATTTATTTTGAGTTGTGTAAGTATATAT
>JAVDBV010081971.1:0-19528 GCA_032619315.1 Piper longum | reverse complement strand
ACCTCCATATTTCTCCTGGCCTTGAGCACGAATGCCGAGTACTCTCAGGCAGTCGCCATCAGTACCCTGGAAACCACAAGTCATGACATGCGCTGTACTAAACAGTACCCGTAAACCTCCACGTTCTCCGGGTGTGAGGAACTCAAACGCAGAGTTGTCAGGATACCTCGGGAATGGAACAGTCCGCTGGCACTAATCCAGAGCCCGCTTTGACTGTCAGGGCATCCTCTGCATGTTACGTGCAATCAATTTATCCATCTCTCATCTCACTGAAAACTCGATAAAAATATAAATAGGCCTGGGAAGGGATTTATAAAATAGGCCCGAAGGCAACTTGCTGTGGATCTTGTTTTCGAAATCATTTTCGAGGGATCTCATCCTCGAAGGTTTTTAATCCGGAAAACAGTTCGGCTAAATAACCCAAGTTAAGTGGGATCCGATAAAATGCCACTTAACTCGTCCTGCAAGTTATAATCAAATATGCAATAGAAAAGACGTAAAACAGAAGCGAGTCCTAACAGACCTGGTTGAAGCTCAAAGCGTGTCATCGCACCTAGGCGGCGAGCTCCTACTCCGTACCTATACATCAAAGCTAAACATTAACGCCCGATAACTAAATGATGTATCACACTAACTAATTATCACACTCAAAACACAATCATAATCAAGCAACAACTCAATAATCATTAATATAAATAGTTTTAAATCATCGTATTCATATCAATTTTATCGTGCTTTTCTAATTTATATCATCAACTATCATGCTTATACTTGATCTATCTCGTTAGATCACTTAATCCTCATCATTCTTAATTCATCCAACCACGCTACTTATCATCTCATCATTAATTATACCTTAATTACATCATGTAATTCATCGTTTTATTCACATTTAAGCATTTATCATATAAATTACTCAACCCTAACATGCTGTCTAACAATCATCAATCTAAAATAATAAACTTAGAGGTAATTATACCTCGCGTCGTCGGTAATCGGCGACGGTTAGAGTTTCGGCGTGCGTACATTTCGAACCTCGAATTCGACGCTCGACAGCGTCCGAAGCTCGATCGGGTTTGACCAGGTGAACTCCGCGGAAGATCCGGTGAATTCTAGCGAATTCCACCAATTCCGATTTTCTGGCGAATTCCGGTGGTTTCTCGGCAGGTTCGGTGGTTTTTCGGTGACTTTTCGACGGTTTGCCGGTGGCGTCTATCAGCCGGATAGGGGCCGTATAGGGTACCATTGGAATCGTCTCAACGAGCCCGACACATCTGCGGTGTTGGCGTGGCCGATGGAGACGGTGGCTTGCCGAAAAATGGAGAAAACAGGCCCGGCGGCGGTGGTTTGCTAAATCGGGCCGGCCAGGGCGGCGATCGGTGGCGCTCTGGTCAGGGAAGGTCACTGGGGGGTCGAGGGGCTCGAGGCGGCCACTGGACGGCGACGGCGGTGGTCGTTGGCACCGGAATCGGCGACGCGAACTCTCGCGGGCGCGGCGCTAGCCGCGGTGTTTCCGGTGTCAAGGCGGCCGAATGAGGACCGGGGCTGGTCAGGGCAGCACGACAACGCCGTCGTGGGAGGGGGCGGCGTCGGTCGGTGGCAAGGCGGCGCCGGCAGCGGCGACGCATAGGAGGTGGCAGCGCTAGGGTTTGAAAAAGGGGAAAACGGTGGGGAAAGAAAAGGGGTCGGATAAGGAAGATGGCTGGGTGGCAAACTCGTAAATAATACTTGACTCTACTCCGTATCGAGTGAGAATAATTATTTACTCAAAATAAATTCTAAAAAAAATCCAAAAAAATCGGAAAAATCCCATAAAATAAAATAAACACCAAAACTCTATAACTATCAACCCGCCCAAACTACCCGTAACGCGTCCTAACGCGATAAACGTCCTAAAACTATTTCTACGATCAAACTGTATAAAAAAAAAAAAACTGTACTGCATACTTCCATATATTCTGATAACTTATTCTTTTCTGTTGTATTCATGATGTCATCATTATATCATTGGGTACGCATGATCCCTCATAGCTCATACATGCGACCGACATCGGCTCGGTACACGTGTTCTGAAACATACTCGACTCGAAAATGACGGTCGAACCGACTGGTTCTAAATATAAAACCCTGACTCGAATCGTGGGTTTTACAATTGTCCACTATTATAGCTATTGTATAAGGTCGTACCTAGGGGTGTAAATAAGCCAAGCTTGCTCGCGAGCTTTTTGCGTTCGGCTCGACTCGGCTCGTGCTCGCGTTCGTTAATTTTGTGCTCGAAAAAATACTCGGCTCGAAATAGATAAGCTCGTTAAACAACGAACAGAGCTTGAGCAAAGAAGTGTTCGGCTCGGCTCGGCTTTAAACTCGAATTCGATATGTTCAAACTTGAAAAAATGTTCGGTTCGGCTCGGCTTGTAAATATTATTGAGGTCACATTGAACTTATATAGTGTTAAAAAAAAATTGATCTTATATAAGTGAGCACATAAACATTCGCTAGGCTTGAGCTCAGCTAAAGCTCGGCTCGAACCAAGCCTAAACATTATAAATTTTAGATAAACTCGGCTCGGCTCGGCTCGGCTCGTTTATATTAAAGCTCGGTTCGTTTACATTAAAGCTCGGCTCGGCTCATTTTATATCGAACCAAACTCAAGCACACCACAACTCGGCTCGTGTACACCCATAGTCGTACCTCTTCCCTTCCACGTCATGCTACTCCTAAAAGTTGTGCAAATAATCCTAAACAAACTAGATTCTTCACTACAGGAACACTCTTGGCATTAGCGTGCCTCCTTATGTACCTTTCTATGTTGAATTTAATAAATCAAAAATAATAAAAATAACTGTTTGCATAAACTTATTTTTTTCTTTCGCAAAAAAATCCATGGTTTACATAGTATGCACAGTTTCTTAATCCGGATTATATTTCAACCCTTCGAAATATCAGTCAAGGTATTCTTATTAGAGATTATGATAAATTCTAAACTTTTTAAGTCTCATCGAGGTTTAGTTTCTTTTACAACGGTTGTGTGGACGAGTTGGCAATGTCTTGGATATTTTGGTATTGTTGTATATTTTATTGATGATAATTGGATTTTGCAAAAAGTGTCTTATTAATTTTAAGCTATTAGAACACCCATATGCGGTTCAAATATGGGAACGTAGTTTTTAGATGTTTTGTGTGCTTTTTTTTTTTTAACTTTTATGATATGAATTTTACTATTACATTAGACAATGTTTTAAATAATTATACGATGGTTGATTGTATTAGTAGATGAACTAGGCTATCTTTATAAATTTTCATATTAGATATAGTGCGTATATTATTAATTTGGTTGTTCAAGAAGGGATTAAGTAAGTTATAGAATGTATTTTCAAAATTAGGGAAACATTGCTCCTTGTTATCTCAAATGACTCTAATACTCAATCTTGTAAAAGGTTACTTAAACAGTATGGTTTGTCACCTAAGAAATTTAATATTGGTACAAAATATAGATTGAATAGTATTTACACAATATTTTAATCTATTGAGGGTTACGAAGAAATTATTATCATGACATGTTTAGATACTCGTGACAAGGATCCAACCATTTGAGTAGATCAATTTAACTTTGAAATAGCCACTTATTATGAATTTTGTAGAAGTTTTTAACGATGTAACTAATCAATTTTGTGGCTTTTATTATTCTTCTTCTTCTTATTTATATTTTATAATATAGTTAAAATTACGGCACAATTTACAAATTATTCATTTATATATGATATGGATGAGAAACTTTTAAAGTATTAGAGAACACCACCGATGCTGCATTTAATGGCATTGGCAACAGGCCCTAGGTATAAACTTAGAAGTGTTGTATTTTATATAAACAAATTTTATAAGAATACATGCACTAATGTAGATGATGACAATGTGGGCTAAGAGAAAGATATTAGAGATTATTGAGAATATATATACAAGTCGTATGACTTAATCTATATTCATTATAAAAATTTACATTGCTCTTCTTTTGGAGGTGTTTCAAGTTTGAGTCCAGCTCCTCTCGTTTCTACCTGGGATGCAGAAGAAGAAAGTGATTGTGATATAAATGATTTTGATAGTTACAATATTGAAAAAAAGCTCATTACGCGCGACCAAAAAAAACCTTGATGTATTAGAGTTGGTGAAACGTAAATTCGATTACTTTTCTAATCTTAGTGCTATGGCAAAAGACTTGTGCACACCACTTATGACAAGTTAACTTTTAGCAAGAGTGGCCGAGTTACTAGTTGAGATAGGTGTCGATTAGCTCCACATGTACTCGAAGTTACCACATGCACAGATGATTGACATTATCAAGAACAAAGATTAATCTAACTTTGGCAATATAAAGAAGTCATTGCGGATTTTACATAATTTTGTATTGTCGGCGATGATGAATAATTTGTTTTTTTAGATGTAATTTTGAATTTGGGTTTTAATATTGCATATGATTATATGTAGGTATGTAGGTGTAAATCTAATTGGATTGTTCATACGCCACTATGATGTAATTTTATGCTTCTATGATATTTTATTAAATAAAGATATAATTTAGTAAAAAAAATTTCTTAATAATTAAAGTCAAGCTCAGCTTGAGCTGGATGAATCATTTAGCCAAGCCGAGCCCGTTTTCCTCCTCATGAGGCATGGCTCGTGACAGTGTTTGGCTCGAATTTACTCGATTTTTATTGTGGGATAAATATAAATTTAAAATAAATTATCATTCACCGATATGGATGACACATTAATTATAATTGACAGTGCCATCAATTTCATGGTATATTCTAGGGAGGCCCTAAAACAATTGAATGACATAGATGAGGCACTGTAGTAATTGAAATATCATTTAGGGATCACTTAATTGACTGGCAGGCGTGTAAGAGATTGTTTTTAATAAAAGAGGCGCCTGGAAGTGATTCCTTGGTTTATATTAAGAGGTGCAATTAGGACTATAAGCGCGTGGTTATAGCTTTAATTGTAATGGTTCACCACTTTTACTATATCTACTATAACCGAACTATTAAGCTACTTCTGAAAATCCGATCATAATTATTTTTTCACCGATTATATAACGATCAATATACGATTAATTTTTCACCACTTATAAATAGCAATTTTCAAATCTAAAACAGTCCAATATAATTTGTTGTGCCATTATACACTTACATTGGATGTTTAACATATTTTTTTATAACCAAAAACACATATTTAGTGCAACTGGGTTTCTATCTCACTTCGGTTGGCCCAACTTGGCAACAATTGGAAGCATGTTTCCATGAATAAGGTTATTGTGGTTTCCACCATCAAGCCAATGTAAGACTAACTTTAGTTTAAAAAAGAATTTGTGAATAATAAAATAAGAAAATGCACATCGACTAAGAAAGTTCTAATTTTGGTATGGAACTTATTTTTGGGTACGCCTGTGTAGTTGGTATAAAATTAATATAATTTATATGAAAATTTTTAAATAGTCAACCTTACCGATAAGAGTTATATTTAATATATATATATATATATATATTATTAAATTATTTATTTTATATATAAATTAAGTATAATTATATCTTTAAAAATATGAAATAATCACGACTATTTTATGTATCCCAATTATGTGCTCTCTAATGAGTAAAAAAATCTCATTTTTCTTATATATTAAAATAAAAAAATAAATTTTTTTATTAGAGAGCACATAGGTGGGCTACGTAAAATCATTAGGATTAATATGAACACAAAATGTATAATGAGGAAAAAATCTAATTATTTCTTATATATTAAAATAAAAAAGTGGATTTTTTTTTGTTTACTAAAGAGCACATGACTAGGATACGTAAAGTTGATTAATATGAACACAATATATATCATAAAAGTATTAATTTTTAAAAAAATATACCATATATATATATATATTATTTTTATTAAATTAACTATTTAAAATTTACGTACAATTTATATTTCTTTCACGCTAACCAAGCAGGCCCTACCTGAAATTTATATTTTCAAATAATAATTTTTCAATAGATAGTTATGATATAAACTCATATCATCCCAATTTAAAATAAACTCGATTAATTCTACTAATTATACATTATATTTTTATTTGATGAAATTTTTACCAATCATTTTTATATTATTTAAGTTTTAAAATAAAGGGCAAATCAATGAAACCAATGAGCGTTTATGTACACACCTCTCAGTGTAACTGACGCTCCAACGAAGTTCCCTAACACATGCCCATGTGTTGGTGGCCGTCCATTTAAGCAGATCGGACGGTGAAGACGGCATCATCTGTCCCCGTCGTAACCACCCAAGCCCCCACTCACAATCGCTTCTCCTCCCCCACCAATCTTCCCGTCCCAAACTAGGATCCAATTCAAGCTTAATTTTGCTAACTTCGAATTTGTTGTTTTGAGCTTCAATCTTGATAATTATGCTGCATATTGTATGATTTAGTAAGAGTGCCCGCCGGCAATTTGGGTTAGGCCGCCTAGCTATGGCGTCGGAAACCAAGCTCAACGTGAGCAAGCCGAGACCTGACCCGACCAGACCGGATGCCAAAGGTAGCGCAATATCGCCCTCTTTGGCTCCTGCGAAGAGGTCTGGTAGCTCCATGGCCAGGCCGGTCTCGGATCCGAAGCAGAAATCCGTCGCCATTGTTGCAAAGTCGGAGGTACTGTATTTGCTACAGGTTTGATTGTTTTTATTTATTTATTTATTTTTATTTTGATCATTCTTTGTGGGTGTTGTTGAGATCTTCTGTTTTTTGCTGACATGTTGGTGTTTGATCAATTAATGAATCAGAAAAGGGTTGCGGTTTCATCCACGAAACAGGCATCCGGCTTGAAGCCAAAAGTTGAATCGATTACGGTAAAAAAAGAGGTAAGGTGGTGGTCTTTTTTTTTTTTTAATGTTTACTTAGTGATAATGTGATAACTCATTGTATATTTTGTAAAATGAAGACATGAGAAATGATTAAATTGTTATTTGGAAAAAAAAAAACTTGTCCCCAAAATAAGTGGTATAGGCAGCATTTGTTTGTAGTATATGTGGATTTAATTTGGGGTGTTTCTGTTCGGTAAATGGGGAGGCGTATCACTGTTTATCTTTCAAGTTATGATGCCCATTTCTACATTTAAAGGCTGTGCATACGTAAAATGTTTTGGTGGGATTGAGGGGCATTGCCAGGGGAAGAAGGGTAGAATTTGCTAGGGAAATGTTGTTTTTTGCCCTAAGGGTGACACTTGTTTTTGCAGTTTCAAGTTTAGATGGACGGTTCTCTTATTGCCCTTGCCAATTAGGAAAGGTTATTTTTCTGCACACTATTGTGCATTAAGAAAGTTGTTACTTAGCTTCTAGTAATGTCTCACCTGTTGACCATACGGACTTGCTTTGAGAAAATACAATTGTGTCTGTCGCTTAAAGGGATATTGGTAGAGTTGTCCGTTGAACTACATACAAATCACATGGTATAAATGACTGAAATCATATCACATAGTTGCATGGGTTATGTGTGGCGCCTGAGAACACTCATTTGCTTTGGTAAGTTTTGTCAGTTTTGATTTGATTTTTTGGTGGGAGAATTGACTGGTTATTATTGAATTTGATTTATCTGAACTTTGCCTATAAACATTATCATGTTTCAGAAGCTCAACATACTGATTTCAGTTGGTTGGTACTAATATGTATAAATATTTTCTTTCTTAGATGAAAATAGAGACCATCTGTCCAGTTAACTATTATTCATGTATGTTATTTCCTTTGACCCCTTTTTCATTTATGTGTTATACATGAATGCATAGCCGCGCCAGCTATGGTTTATTCTCATTCTGTGTACGTTGCTTTAGTATTAAAGAAATACATGGTAATCCCAAAATAAAAACTGATTTTGATTACCAAAGAATTTCATGGGATTAATTTTGCTAAATGTTTAAAATTAAGGTCAAAGGAAAAGAAACAGCAAGTTCATCTTCAAAATCCATCACCAAGACTGCTACTGTTACAAAGCTGAGGGAAAAGAAATTGTACAGCTTACCAGGACAAAAGTATGACATACCCGAAGAGGTATCGAATATAACTATCCTTTGTTTTGTTTTATTTCTAGTTAAACCACCAACTTACTGAAAAATGACGCCATTGATCTTTTTCTTCTTCAGAGAGACCCATTGAGGATCTTTTATGGATCATTGATGGAGCAGATTCCTTCCAGTGAGATGGCAGAATTTTGGTTGGTTACCTGCTGACATTATATTTTCTACACTTATTGTAGTTTTGCCTTGTATGCTATATGAAAACCTTGCCAGTCTGTTTGAGGTTATATTGCCATTATCTCCATGAAGTGAAAAATTGTGAACAGTAGTAATTTAGTTTCTATGGTTGAAACAAGTATTTACATTGTTCGTCTGTTGAATCTAGAGCATTTTGCACTATCAATTGTGAAAAGTGGTTTTCGACCTTGATCGTCTATGTCATTTTGCCTGTGTTAAATACCAGTTATTCAGTTAGACCTTTCTTCGGCTCATGTTGAATATTAACATACCATTGACTTTAACTTCATTTGATGTAATCTTGTTCCAGTCAATTCTTCGCATCTGATTAAAGGTAGCATTATGTGCATAACATTTCAAGTTGCTCTTCTTTGTTTATCCTTTGATCCTATATCTTGATTATTATTATCTCTTGATGTGGGAGACTTTGTTATGACAATTTTGAAAAGTTATCTTCTTTATATATTCAATTCATTTGCTTGCTTGCTTCTTGTTCTTCTTAATGCAGGGAAATGATGAAAGTTACATGGTAAATAACTCCTAAAAAACTTATATATGTAGAGCCTTGTATACTTAAGCTACACCTCATATAACTTATATAAGCTAAACCTTTTCTTCAGAGCAATTCAGTGGGTCCCACCACCCAAAATCCACATTGAAAATAGAAAAATAAATAGTGAAGGTACTTATAATTTTTTATCTCATTCTAATGCTTCTAACATATTGATCTTAGTTATCAAAGTAAATGTAATAAAAATTAATTTCAAAATATCCATTAGCTAGTGCATTTTTTAAAAATCTTAAAGTAGGTCATAGTGATGTCAAACAAAGATAAAATTTTATCAACCTCCCATTTATACACTCTACTTTTAATACTTATAAATATTATTTTATGGGACCCGCTAAAAAAGGTTTAAATTAGATATGTAATTTATATAAGCTATATGAGGTATAACTCACCTCAATTTTTCCCGCACATAAAGGACTAGTCAAAATCGCCCTAATAATAATGATCCGTCCCCCATCTCTTGTACGCGATGTCCCTGCTTGAAGAATCAGTTTGGTAAAGAAATTTTTGCTTGTCCAACTGATTGAACGATGAATGTTGCTTTGCTATTTGTTTATGGTTATGCAGTTATTTAGTGATATTCTTTAGCAGTTTTCATTTTGTTATATATTGTGTAGGTGCTTTCATCACACTTATTCATGATTGATAGTTGTTTTACATCAAATAAGATCACCTTGTAGAATCTTGCTTTGATACCTTTGGGATTTGCATGATGGTTCTTTTGATCCGTTGTTATTCTGGCCTCTGTTATTCTGCGCAGGATGATGGAACATGGATTGTTGTCACCTGAAAAAGCGAAAAAAGCATTTGAAGAAAAACAAAGGAAGCAAAAGCAAATGAGGATGGGAACTCCTATAAAATCCCCTAAAATTGAGCGACTCCCCAAGATAGAGAAACCTGAAAGCACTGCAAAACCGCTGTTGCCATCTAGGAATGGTGAAGTTAAACCCAAGAAAAGAACCCTTAACTATAGTGATGATGATGACGACTTTATTGTGAAACACAAGAGAGGGAAAGGGTAACAGGTAGCATATTTCTTCCTTACATTACCTAGCAGTGCCATTTTGTAGTTCTAAATTTATTCTCACAAATGAATTTAAAATGTGTTTTCTATCATGAATACAGCCATGGAATCAGTCTATCGATTTTCTTTTCATGTCAACTGTACTTTGCTTACTCTAAATAAGCAGAACTTGATAGATTTGTGACAAATGTTTCAATTTGATATCTAGTTCTGTGAGGCATTTTAAACTACAAACTCTACTACTTATTTCATGTAAATTTTGTGCTGGACTTCTCTGGTTGTTGGTTGTTATTTTTACTATTGTTGACGGAGAATTTGAATGTAAAATGAATTTTCTGAGATCGGTATGAAATATTTTTATTTATAATTTATTTTTCGCCTTGATTGACAATTAACCTCACCATTAGGATAAACACCTCCACTTTAGAATTTGCCCTTCAATCATGCAGAATTTACCTTGCAAATTGTCTTGCTACGTACTTAAGTTTTAGTTGTTTGTCTTGGTAGGGTGGATATATTGGCCCTCTATTGACTCTGTCGGGAGGAGATTTCCTCAATTGGATAATTTTGTGATATTTAATCATATTTTTTAAAATATTCGCTGTAGAAATCTAATCGATAGTAATGAGTCACTTAAGTCTTTTCACCCAAGGAGATTTTGTTCCTGTATACATATGAAGGTACAAAATTTATACATTAAATTCAATTCTTTAAACGTAAATAATACTTTCCTCCCATTCACAAGGGACTAAGTAATAATGATGCAAGCTCTCCTACATAGTTAGTCCCACAACAATATTTATCGGGATAAAATTTTGTATATTAATAGGGATATATTTATAATAATTAGTTTTGATTAATCACATTTTAAAAAATAATTAAACTAATTAATTTACACTTAGACTAGGTCGCTAAAAATGAAATCAAAATCAACTCGACTGTGATAAATGATGGGGGTACATGGGGGTATATATTAGCATGACTAAACCTATCAAGGAAAAAATAAAATGTCAATAACCGTAATTAGCAAACGGTTTTTTTATCCCCAACAAGGAAAATAACTCGGTCATTTCCTCCTCACATTTGGACCTGCAAGATCAACCTAAGCCCACATTTACTGTTCAGTGAGTTGTAACATCCTTACAAAATTAAGAACCCAACAAAGACCACCGAGAAGAAGAGGGAGTCTACGTAGAAAGGGTCCTCAAACTCTCCAAACCGGGTAGCCATATATATTACAGTTATTCATAAGTGTACACATGTTAACCGCCCCCAAATAATTTGTTATCTGTCACTTCTTCAACCCCGTCCAATTCAAACGTCTACCCTCCTTATATATACTCATTAACTCATCTCCAACACCTCCTTATATATACACATCTTTGCTTCCCTCCAATTGATCGTTGTTCTTCTCTAGCACATAGAAATCGATTGCTACGTACATATTCATTTGTGAATCTTGTAGCAATGGCTTCCAATCATTCATTACTCTTCTTATCCTTGTTTCTTCTCTCCACATCTTCCATGGCCTTCAACATCACCAAGATCCTAGACCAGTACAAAGAATTCTCCACCTTCAACACTCTCCTCACCCAGACTAAGGTGGCCGACGAAATCAACAGCCGCAGCACCTTAACCGTCCTCGCCCTCGACAACGCCGCGGCCGGGGCCATCGCCGGCATGCCCGCCGACGAGCTCAAAAGAGTGATCAGTGTTCACGTGGTTCTTGACTACTTCGACATAGCCAAGCTTACCGAGCTGTCCAAAAAGACCTCCACTCTCACTACACTTTTTCAGGCCTCCGGCGCAGCGGCCAACCAAGAGGGCTTTCTGAACGTGACCGTGCTCAAGTCCGGCCGCATAGCCGTCGGCTCCGCCGTCCCTGGATCGATCCTCGGATCGAAAATTGTCAAATCGGTCACCTCCCAGCCATACAACATATCGGTCTTGCAGACTAGTAGTGCAATTGTTCCTGCGGGTATTCAAAATGTGAACGCTAGCAGTGCAACTCCTCCACCTCTGGCCACTCCGGCAAGTCCGGCACTGGAAAGCAGAGCTCCTCCCGCCCCTGCCCCGTCCTATGCCCCAATCATTGTTGTTGTATCTCCCACGCCAGCGGCCGAAGTCGTCCCTATCCCCGCAGGCAATGTTGCACCGGCGCCTAGTGGTGATGATGGGAAGGAGAAGGCGAATAGTCCGGCAAAGGCCCCTTTGACAGCTTCTCCTCGAGATGTCGTCGCCGAGCACAAGTCGTCAGGTTCTCGGGCCATGTCTGGCGTTGCCGCCATCATTGGGATGGTGTCCTTGGCTGCAGTCCTCTAGATGGAGGCGGAGAAGCTTCTGTGCGTTTGTATTTTCTTTATTTGACTAGGGCTACAATGTATAACTATTTATTTTTAACGGGGAAAACCATATATTACATATCTTTAAAACACCATTTCAATTATCACAATTAATTAAGCAATTTATCACAAGAATTATAGCGACCTTAAATTTAATCAAACTCATGGAAATTATATTGATTATAAACTTAACCATATTGTTTATGCAAAATTCTGGCACGCGTACAACCTTTCAAAAAAATACAGTAAAAATAAAAAGGTTACTCATTAAGGACTTATGCGATGCAAAAATAAAGATCCGGATTACACCAAGATGTCCTTGCCTCTGAAACAAATCTTTACTATTTATCAATCACCGAGTAAAAAATTACAGAATAAATTAAAGTTTAAAATGTAGGAAGTACAACAAGAAATCCTAAAAAATAAAATAAAATTTCTACCAAGATAATAACTTAATTATGCTCCAATATGAAATACTGGATGTCTTTTGTAGATGAACAAAGACAACTTTTAAATGAACCGTCTATGAGTATAATAATAGGATGCTTAGACAAACGATTAATGATAGTTGAACAAAGAAGGGAGTGAGAAAGTGTACGAAAGCGAGCCAAGTTGAGTCGCCGATGCAAGTTGAACTATTGAGGCGAGCCAAACTGCTGGGATGAGCCAAATCCATACCATTGTAGAGAGCCGAACCTGAACCATTGAGGATAGCTACATTGCTAAGGCGAGCTGAACCAGAACCATTGAGGAGAGCCAAACCGTTGAGGCAAACCAAACTCGAACCACTAAAGCGAGCCAAACCCGAATAGTACCCTCATGCACAAAAAGGGATTAAAGCCTTAAACTCACTAGTGCTTGAACTTAATCAACTATTGACAGACTTTATTGGCTTGCTAAATCTATTGGAGTTTTGGCCCGATTTTAAAACTAGTGTGTGAAGAAAAAATGAGAAAGAGAGCCTCTATTTATAAAAAACAAAATCAGGTTGTGTACAATTAATAGGGGTACCCCCAACTATTCATTTTTTATCAATTAGGCAAATCTATAATTTAATAATATTTGTTCTTGTAAACGATGACATCAACCAATGAACCAAAATTTGTCATGTGTATAAATTAAAATTCTAAGCCAATAATGAGTCTCCAAGTCATCACTTTGACACGTAATAATCTCCCAAGCACATAACTCACGCTTTAAGAGTTTTTACCTTACCTCAATTAACTGCTCAAACGCTTTAAGAGTTTTTCCCATCCAAGTCATCCATATTCCTTATTAATCACATCGAGGGTCATTCATCAATAAGTTCTCATGAAAATGACAAATTAAGGGTCTTCTTTCCAAACTATAACTAATTGAGGGTTTTACTATTATTTTATTTATTTTCATGCATTAACTGCCACATTTTACTTGCGTAGATGTTGAGTCAAGGGTGTAAAATGGAAATGATAAATGATGAGTGGTGAGTAACTCTTAGCCTTGCAAAAGTTAAATCAACTTGTCTCTTTTTTTTTCGTTTTTGTTTTGTTTTTTTATAAACAAGGTAAAGAAGAACCAACTATTTAGGATCATGCCGAAGGTTTAGAAATTTGGTATTAATCTGAAAAACATCGTCCTCATCAACCATCTTAAGATCATAATACTCCCTACATCTTCGAAGATAACATAAGGGCTTTCCCATGATGGCACAAATTTCCATCGGGGGAGATCAGCTCGGACTTCACATGCATTGTAAAGAACTAATGTTTTGGGTGTGAAGGACTGAGGAGAGGTACGCTTTTTGTAGTAGCAAGTCATCTTTTCCCGATAATGCTAGAGACAATTGTTTGTGTCTCTCTGGTATTCTTCAAGGCGCTCCAGTGCAACCATGTGCTCAAATGCGTAGTCATGGTGAGAAGGAACGAGTGGCAATAGCAAGGCGAGAAATAAGAAGCTCAATGCCAATTGATAATACAGCTTCAGAACTATATACAAGCATGAAGGGGTGACACCCGTGCTTAGTGATATGACCACATAGGCATTCATACCAATCTTTTTGGCTTTCTGAAATAGTTTTCCTAAACATTTGTTTCAAGATCTTATTAAAAGATTTCACTTGTTCATTGCTCTAAGGGTTATAAGGATAAGATTTTGCCAATTAAATTTTATCCTTCTCTAGTAAGTCAATTATTTGCCACCCTAAGAATGGGGGTTCCATTGTTGGCAAATGATCTTCTGAGGGATTCCAAATCAACAAATAATGTGCTATTTAATAATTGTGTCACACAATCACCTGTTATCCGTCGAATAAGGACAACCTTATCCTACTTTGTGAGATATTCTACAACACTAAGAATAAATTTATGTTCATTACAAGAGCGTGGACCAACAAAATCAAACCCCCACATCTAGAAAGAGTAATAAACAACAACATAGTGTAGTGGCATAGATGGCATGACCAAGAGAATGCGAGGCAATCTTGAAACATTAAAGACCAATAAATCTTGTGCCCAAGAGAAGTTGACAAGGCGGCGACCGCCTTGATGATCACCGCACAACCCTTGATGGACTTCTTTCATGGTAATTAGAGTTTCAAATTTAGTTAAACAACGAAGAAGTATGTTATCAAGCCCTAGACGTAATAAGATACTATCATCTACAAGATACCGAGTAGCCATTCAACGTATATCTCGCACTTTATTACAATCACCTGCCAATTGTCCATGAGCAATGAAATCAACAAGCTCACCATTGAGGAGAGCCAACCACTTAGGCAAGCCGAACCTGAACAATTGAAGTGAGCTAAACCACTAAGGCAAGCTTGAGCCCTACCCTTAGCAAAAAAAGGCTTAAAGCTTTAAACTTACAAATGCTCAAACTTAAGTATGGATAGACCTTATTGGTTTGTTATTTAATCTACGAGAACTATGGCTTGATTTTAAAACTACTGGTATGTGAAGAAAGAATGAGAATGAAAGTTTCTATTTATATAAAATAAAGAGGTACATTATAAAATAGAGGGGTGCACAATTACTAGGGATAACCATGACTACTACTTATATCTGATTGGTTAGTGGTATGATAAGTTTATAATTTAATAATATTTATTCTTATTTGAATGATGGCATCACCTAATGAACCAAAATTCACCATGTGTATTCTAGGCCAATAAAGAGTCTCCAAGTCATCACATTAGCACATATACATACGTGTAAACAAATATTCCCCTGAGCACACAACTCTCGCCTTTGTTATCTTTTTTCCTTTTGATGTGAAAATTATAACACAAGTGCACGTGTCGAATCAAGTAATAAAAGTGATAAGAAAGTATCGTCCCACGAAGAATTAGTAGTATAAATTCTCAATTATCAAAACTAATTTATTTAATTATACTTATATGAAAACAAGTTCTAACAATGATTTAATTATGAATTACGACTAAATTAATCTAAAATTGTAATATTTAAATGATAAATTGATTTTAAAACGACAAACCTAGGATTTTCAAATTCACTTAATGCTCTATATAATTAAAATTATAATTTTTACCTATGAATTGCAGATTCGAACCATTAACCACGGGATTTAATTATTTATGACATCTCTTAGATTCACCATAAATTTATCACTCATACCCAACTTCTATATCTCTATGAAATTGTGTATGCAAAATGATACATTAAGTTCTGCCCTTAACAGTTACCCATATATCTCTATCTCATATATAAATCACTCAAAATAGATGAACAAAGACTATTTTATTTAATGACAAATCTAATCTTTCTATCTTTAGACAAGATTAAATCTCTAGATCAATCAATAGGTGGTCAGTCTAATGATAATATTAATGAATAGAATAGAATAAATGATCCAAAAACACAATCATATAAATAAAAATTAATAACTTTTATTAATCCATGTACTAAGTTTCATTGAAAATCCTAGAAAAGAATTTACTCCATAAAATATTCAAATAAACCCAAGAAATTCATATGTGATAAGAAAAACATCATTAATCACAAAGAAAAATAAATCAAAGTAAGAAAAACTCTTTGGAGAAAACGTCTTCTTCTTCTAATCCAATTTCTTTGTCTTCCTTCTCTCTTTTGTGCGGTCTCTCAACTGTCAAGAGTTGTCGTCCTCTCCTTCGATAAAACCCTGATTCAATTTATAAATGATCCAGCCAAAGATTTCAAGTGGGGCCCACCATCCAACAATACCCGAACCGCTACAGTACCCGCCCTTCCGGAATTCACTTTTTCGCCTGATTTTACCCCAAATTTGTTCCGGATCATTTTCTAACTCTTGTACCTTAATAGAACAACATTAATTAGCACTTTTTATACCAAAATTACAATGATTTCTCGTATTATTAATAATAAATAATAGACTCTTAAACTAATAAAACTTAAGTAAAAACAACTCGAAACATGACAAAATTTAACATGAAATACAAAAAATAATAACTCTTTTATAGAGTTATCACCTCTTAACCTACATCTCCAGAGTTGTAAGGATTCATGAATATGGATGCTCATGAGTGGCCATCTCCGCTAATTCATGAGGTAAGGGCCATTCATCAATTAAGTTTTCATTCTTATGACATGATAAATTAATAGTCTTATTTGCAAAGTATTAACTAATTTAGGGCATATTCATCAATTAAGTTCTTATTCTCACGAAAATGGCAAATTAATGGTCTTCCTTCCAACGTATTACGTAATTGAGGGCTTTACCCTTATTTTCATACACATATTTAAGAACTCTGCTAATACATTTGATGATTGAGAATGGACTTGCAAATCTTGATGCCAATTTCAGAGACAATTGTCAATATGGTTGCAACTTAACATATACTATGTCCCCTTCTTTGAATTCCATTTCTTTTCTATTACGATCAAAATTCATCTTCATCCTCCTTTGTGCTTTCTCCAATTGAAACTTTAAGCCATTCAAAATTTTGTCTCTGTCAGTCAGCATCTGATCCACCTCTTACACTTCCGACATTTCAGGAATATAAGTCAACGATGTAGGAGGATCTTTACCATATAGAACTCGATAAGGAGTCATGCGACTTGAAATATGCAACGATGTATTATTGTAACAAAATTCGTCCCAAGGCAACCACCTACTCCATTATTTCGGACATTCCCCATAAAATTAGCGTAAACACATTTCCATACTCTTGTTAATAGCCTTTGTCTGCCCATTTGTTTGTGGGTGAAATGCTGAACTCATGTTGAAATAAACTCTTTTAAGGCAAAATACATCCTACCAATATTGACTCAAAAAAACCACATCTCTGTCACACACAATTGTCTTGGGTCATCCATACAATTTGAATATCTGTGTGAACAACAATTTAGCAATTTGTTGGGCAGTGTAAGGGTGAGTAGTAAGAATAAAATGTGCGAATTTAGATAACCTATCTACTGCCTTAAATACCACAGTTTTTCCTTCTGACTTTGGTAACCCTTCCACAAAGTCCATTAAGATATCTTCCCACACTCTCTCTAGAATTGATAAAGGATACAACAGACCTTTTGAAGACAAGTTGTCCTTCTTATTTCCTTGGGCTTTGGTACACATCACAGCCTTGAATAAATTCTTTGACTGTTGTTGCCATTTTCGTCCAATGAAAAACTTGTCTAATCCAATGTAAAGTCTTCTTGAAACCTTCATGTTTTGAAGTATGCATCTTCTTGATAATGATAGGAACCAATGTGGACTTATAATCAAGAAACAAATTTACCTTTGTAGTACAAAAGGTCATCCACCACTCTCTAATCATTAGACAATAATCCTTCATGATATTTCTGGATTTGTTCTTGTAGCCATGAAATTTCCTTCACTTCATCTCTAACTGATGTTATCCAATTACAAAATACAATAGAAAGAAAATGTAACATATCTGAATCTTGTGATTCCTCAGCACATTGGCAAGACAAGGCATCTGCCACTACATTTTCTTTGCCTGTCTTGTAAGCAATATTGAAAGCAAAAGGCATCAACTTAACAAACCATTTATGTTGTTGCAATGTGGATATGTTATGCTCTCCCATAAATATTTTATACTAATATGGTCTGTGACAACAGAAAACTTTTGCCCCCATCAAATAACTTTTCCATTTTTCCACTGCCAATATTAATGCTAGCAACTCTCGATCATACATCGACAAAAACCTGTGTTTTCCTTTCAATGCCTTGCTATAATAGGCTATAGGCTATCCTTGTTGCATCAAAACGGCTCCAATATCTATACTCGAACCATCACACTTCATTGTGAAAGGAATAGAAAAATTCAGCAATGCTAAGGCTAAGCTGTAATCATTACATATTTTAGCTGTTCCAATGTTTGTAATGCTTCCCTTGACCAGTGAAATCCATTTTTTTAAAGCATTGTTGATAATGGAGCCGCAATTTGATCATACCCTCTTACAAACTTCTAATAATAACCTGTCAAACCCAAAAATCCTCTCATCCTTTTAAAGATAAAGACATTTGCCAATCTAAAATAGTTATAATCTTGTATTTGTCCATTTCCACACTAGGTCTAGATATCACATGGCCAAGGTGTTGTGAAAAACGGGTAATTTTCACCAAAGATAACTAGTTCACTGTGAGAACTATTACCTAGATGACAAGCGTGAAAACTATTGTACTAAATAATTACCCCAAGATAAAATTCCCAGGAAAGTTGGTGGGACACGATAATCCGCTTAAAAACCAACTCCTAGACAGAATTTTATCAAGACAAGTAATATAAATAACACAATAATTAACACCAACTATACCCGACAATAGCTATTAAATAGACAACAAAATAAAAGAACAAGACACCAGAATTTAACGAGGTTCGGCAATTGCCTACGTCCTCGGACACTACCAAAATAATATTTCACTAAAGAGAAATACTACAAAGAGAGAAAGAACAAATTACCAATGGTAGAATGAACAATTACCAATGGTAGAAAGGAAAGTTGGTAACTTTGAATTAC
Source organism: Piper longum (assembly GCA_032619315.1). Lineage (NCBI taxonomy): Eukaryota > Viridiplantae > Streptophyta > Magnoliopsida > Piperales > Piperaceae > Piper > Piper longum. The sequence continues at coordinate 335 of JAVDBV010081971.1, read as the reverse complement.
CCTGTGGGGATGATTTGGGATGAATTAAACTTGAGGGGGGAGGGTCCCTTATATAGGGAGAGAGCACCCCCCCACATCCTTCCCACAATAGATGTGGGATTTTACAATCCCATACAATAATTCTCCACCTTGACAAAATCCCATACAATTCTCTCACAAATCCAACTATTAGTAGTGTCTACAAATTCCAGCTTTCAATTTGTAACAATATTGACCAAGTCTAAACAATGTTTAAATTTGACCGCAGTTACCACTTTTGTCAGCATATCAGCAGGGTTCTCAGTGGTCGAAATCTTCTGGATTATGACTCCACCTTCTTCTAGAATCTCTCGAAC
>JAVDBV010081958.1:0-13835 GCA_032619315.1 Piper longum | reverse complement strand
AGTTCAGGATGCTACCGGGTCTGCAGCCCAGTGGCTCCTCAGTAGATGCCCTAGAGAGAGTTCATGAGGAGTATATGGATTTTCTTTCATATGAGAGTTTGCTCTCATAGCCAGTTTGTTATTAGTTATGTTCCGGACCAGTAACGCTCGTTACTGACGTTTTTCTACTATATGTAGGTGACGAGTACGAGATGGATGTGTCAGCTGGACGGAGGAGCAATGAGGTCTTCTGCACACACACATATGCTTGGTGAATGATTGTTTAATATTTCGTTTATGCTTTTATTATAATTGAACTGATGTGAGGTAATGAAAAGTATGATGATCTGATAAAGTGCTAAGACAAGATGGTATGATATGATGAGAAACATGGATGATGTACAGGTGGGCTGAGACCCAAGATGCATATACAGTAGATTAGACTTGTGTGTGAACATTGATGTGCTATATATGTGTGTATATATATGGTATATGTTTTTGTGACAGGGTGGCCTCTAATTACATTTTTAGGGGAGGTTCTGTCCGTTTTAATTTTTTTTTATTAATTTTACTAAAATTATTGCCTTTGTATGAGTTGATTGTTAAGTTATCCATGTAGTATCCTGTTAGGGTTTTACGCATGCATGTATGATAAGTTATATCTTTATCTTAAGACGCCGAGATTGGATCCGCACGTGTTGGGTTCGGGTTAGCCGACCTAACCGGGGCATGTAACATGCCGGTTTGGTTCACTATGGTGAACCGGATTTGGGGTGTTACAATGCCACTTTTGTCATTATCTTAAAAGTCTCACTCTAGGAAAAACCAGTATCCTAAGGCCTTTCCAAACTTTCATATTTTTCCTGGCTTAGAGCATAAAGGTCAAGTACTTTCAAGCAGTAGCCATCAGTACACCTTGATACCACAGGTCTAGACATGTGTTGAACACAATAATGCTGGTATACTCTATGCCTCTCTAGGTATGAGGAAGCCTTATCAAGATCCCTCAGGAATAGAATAGCCCTATCATCAATCCAAAATCCATTGTGACTTACAAATGTACTCTCTCACAGTATATACAAATCGGTTTCTCCATCAATTGGCTCACAATAAAGTCGGGCAAAATTATATTCATAAGATTGTGAAGGGGATTATGTAAATAGGCCTAAAGGCAACTTGCAGTAGATCTGAGTTTTCAAAAACAACATGAGGGATCTCATCGTCAAGTCTTAATTGAAGAAAAAAGATTCGTTTAAAGGACTCGTATTAAGTGGGATTCGATAAAATAACCATTCATCAATGAAGTAAAGTGTTGACTCAGATAAATGAGTCCTAACGAATCTGCTAGAAGCCCCAAGCAGGGTCTCATGCATAGACGGCAAGCATCTACTCCGGACCTACAAAATAAAACTACTCACTAACGCTCATGCCAACCATATGATGTGTGCATGAAATAGATACATATGACTATAATCACAACAATACCGCAAAACAAGACATGATACACAAAATGACCAATTAGGTATGGTGACTATACAACTACATCTATTTTTTTTAAAAAGTAAGCAATGTAACATGAAACAAAGTAAATAGTGAAGAGGTAAGTATCTAATAAGACGAATATTACTAATACATGATGACACCAAACACGAACTTCCATATCTATTATCTAACTAGTCACGATGCAAACCTACACATGTATAAGAAGGTAGGGGATATAACAATCCCATATCACAACTATATTCAATACAATAATATGAATTAATTACATGAGAGTAAATAATTCAACAATTAGATAAACAATGTAAATGAATGAATCTTCACAGTCCAATATATAATAAGTCATCTTATTATCACGAATACCATAAACAAAGTAATGATTAGATAAATTTATAATCTATCTAACCATAGGAGATATTAATCGAGTGGCAAACCAATAAATATAATTCATCAACATCCAAAAATAATTACATCGTCATGAATATTATAAATACTAACATCAGCATTAATCAATCAATAAGTGATTTAGATGGACAAATCAATATCCACTATTAAGTGGATCATTTGGCCCAAGAAAAATGAAAATCAAATGGAAAAGAGGGCCGGGATGGGATTTGACCTTAGCCCATATGGCTTGCTAGTTCTGATTGGGCCGACCCGGCCCATTGGCACTCCTCATCTTAGTTCATAATAACACAAAATATCATAATTGTATTTGTACATAGACAAATATGTCAAAACGAGTCTTATAATATTTCGAAATCAACATTATATGCAACTTCCACTTCTTTCTAGTTCTAAAATATAAATTTAAAAGTGAAAAACTAAAAAAAGAAAATAATAATCACCAATGCTAAAATCCCAAGTATTCATCCAATTTTTCAAAGCGAGTAGACACCCTACTTAGAAGAAATAAAACCAAAATTTGACATTATGAGCTCAAATTGATTGCCAAACTAGAATTGTTATTATTCACTAAAATCCCAATTTTGCTTACATTTCTTGTGGCTCAATGATGTGAATCAATCTTGAAGCAAATATACCATAACATGATACGCACTCTGTCCATTGCAATTGGCAACACATGATCTTAATCAATCATAGTTTTTATATGGCTTTTTCTCATAACAACCTTTGCCAGGTTGCAACATAACCCTCATTAGTTAATTTCATCTTTTGATTGAAATGTTTAAGAAATTTTTCTCTAAGTGCCAAGTTAAGGAGAATTCAAGAAATGAAGCAGGTGGAGTGGAATGTGACTGTTTTGGATGGTCTTTGAAGAAAGGAATGGTGTGTGCTTAATTGGAGCAGGTGGACATTATTTGATGAAGTCATTCTTGCGAAATTCCTTGGTAGTCAAATGGTGATACATTTTAAATTAATTAAAATAAATAGTTTTAATGTGGTTTATTTTCTGCCATCGGCCCCAAGGGCTAGATTACCCTTTGTCCATTCTTAACACGAGAGTTGGCTTATCTATATTGAACCCATCTAAATATTGAGTCTTAAAATAGCAAAAAATTTATTTATGTACGTCTAAAAATGTATGTATTTACTTAAGCTTTGTTTGGTTATTATGAAAAATTTTTTTTAATTTATGAAATCTATATATGGTAATTCACGATAAATTCATTGATCTTTTGTTAAAGAGTCATACACTTTAAGAGTAATTTAAATAAGATGCAAATAAGACTTCACACCAATGGTCCCTCTAATTAGAAATTTCGGTCAATTTTTTTAAAAAATAAAAATAAAAAGAGGGAATTTTTATGAAATTTTTTTTTACATCTTATATTTACATCATAGCTAAATTCTTGTAAATCATAACTAAATAAATTTTATGTATTTTACATACATATTTTTCATGCCAACCAAACAAAATGAAAAAAAAAGATAAGTATGCATGATTTTGCTCCGGGAAATAAAACCAAGGTACATGTGCTATTGATCAAAGTGCTTAGTAAGTTAAAGAATCAAGTATTATTATGGTTATCAAGTTTAATTATTGCCTACTCAGAGCCTTTGCTTTAACTATAAAGTATTGTTTCTGCATTAAAATTAGATGCTTGCTTATTAAGGGTTATCTATCTCATAAGCATAGTTTAAAAACTAGAAATTTGAATTTGACTCAGTATGTCATAGAGTGGATTTGATTGGCCTTAATCCGACTCAAAGTCATTAACATTAAAATTTTAATTAAGTAAATAAATAGTTATATGAAATTAGTATAAATTGATCTTTTAGAACATGAAATCGATAAATATATAATTTATATTATTTTCAAACAGTTATTTAATTAATCTATAAAAAAATAATTTATTTTGATAAATTTTATGACTTGAATAAAAAAATCAATTATAAAATTGGTTATTATAGAGACATTTATAGAATTTGACTGGGCCAGGTATATCATAGAACTAATACGGGGAGTTTTTGAAGTCAAAAATGACTTTTAAAACTATCCATCAAATACATATAAAATATCTCAAATCAATGTATAAAAAAATCTAATCATGAATATTTTTATTTAATATATAATTTTATTTGATAAGTTCATTAAATCTATAGCAAAAAAATTTATGATACATATAGTCATCTTATTCTTTATATAAAATATTGACTTTTGAGCCAAACAGAGACAAATTGGCGAAGTGTAGGCCGACTCAATTGACATGGAAGATTCAAATCAAGCTTTTCCGAATCAATTTAACATTGAATCAAGTTTTGAACTAAATTGTTTCTAGATTGAGTTTCGAGATCGAGCTTTCTTTCAGCCCTACTCAAAAGTATCTCCTGATGGCAAAGACATGCTATTTATTATATTGTTTGAAGAGAAGTGACCGTGACCTAGGGAGGCTTCGTAGGCTGTTGCATGACTCCACCTAGCAACTAAAAGTTTCATAATTTCTATCATTAAGAGAACATTTTTTTAATATTTTTATTTGTATCTACACTAAATACTAATCATCACCATGATTCACCTAATAATCCTGAAATGTTGGGACAATCTTAATTAATTGTGTACTCATTATCAGTTAACTATTTGCGCAAAATAATTGGCTCGTAGAACTAACATGATTAGATATATATTTCAAAGACATAAGAAATTCATTCCTTCTACACTTGTCTAATACTCGAGGCTGATTTCATGGGTATCCAATTGTTATGGAAAAAAAAATTGCATTTATTTTTTTTCCAAAGCACAAAAAAAAAAGAAAAAAAAAAGCATTTATGCATTGAGTAAAATGAAGGTAGATTGAGAGTACTTAATTTGATTGATTTGTAAGAATTTATAAATGTTAAATGTCATTGATTAAATATTTTTAAAAGAATATTAATGCATTTTAAAAAAGTTTGGCAGGTACTAATTAAGAGGATGTAGTGGTCAAGTTAACATCGAAGTTGAATAAACCATTACTAATTAAGAAATATAAGTTAATGACATTTATAAATATTAAATGTCATTAACTTATATTTCTTAAAAAATGACCTTGATTACAAAAATAATGTGGCATTATTGTTAGGTACACGCAATTACTAGTACAATATTATTCTTTTTTTTGGGGGGGGGGGGGGGATTAAGTACGTGCAAGATAGCTAGTAGTATTAAATTAATTTAATACTACTAGCTATCTTCTTATCAATTCATTAAATATCCTTTTTTTTTAAAAAAAACGTAGGTTATCAAATGATAAAAGAGAATAAGTATAATAAATACTTGGAGAATTATAAGTTTCTTCTTTCACAACGAGTGTATGTTTTATGTTAAATATTTTTTAATGGGATATCTTTCCTAACAATAATCCTCCGCTTTTTTGTATTACGAGAAAATAAAGACCAAAGTACATTCATTCTTTTTATTTTAATTCCACAATCCATGTGTGAAAAATATATATGCCACATTAACAAAACAATACACCTAATACAATCAGAACTTAGGCAGTTAATCAATTATGCGTAAATACATGATCATTCTTTGATTTTGCCAACTATTACTGGATCCCTATTTTTTAGTATCTTTTGCAAAAAGAAAAAAAAAAGCAAATAAAAAAAGCAAGAATTTTTCCCATCATTTTTTATTTAAATTTGGTCAAGAGAAAGACTTTTGAGTTGTCTTTTTCTTGGTCACCATTATGCTAGACTAGTCATGAGCTTCAAATATTACATATAATAAATATGCAATATGACAACTCTCTACAGATGTAAACTTCCTCTTCAAAATGGTACTCTCATTCAAATTGGCAATATTCATTTGGGCAATTTTTTTTCTTCAAAATTTCTTGGCGGAAGCAAATGATCTTATATATAGTTCAAAAGTTCGTAACTTTCTATTAAAAAAAAAACTCATATTGTTGAAATCTATTGCTCCCTTGAAGTGACGTTGAACTTGATGCTACAATCAAGATTTCAAGTAGTGGGTCTTTGTTAAAGAGAATGTTTCATTAATTAATCTCTCTTCTTGATCAGTTTGAACTTAGCTAGACTTGAGTCTTGAATAGAACCGATTCAAAAGTTGTTCACCACACGAGGAAAGACACATTTACAATGTCCACGTACGTAAATATTACAAGGCCCAATTACAATATCCAGGTAGATAATAAACCATTTCTAAAAGGAAAAAAATATTTCGTCGGGTGAAAAGAAACGCAATACCCAACTAACCATCATCTCATTTTATAAGAAAATGTATGAGATCCTTCAAAATTAATTACTTCTACATATAATACCTTGTAGATCTTTCAATTTTAATAGTCCGTCTCATCTCTAATATTTAGTAAAATAAAATTTGATATCTAAGTAATCGATTCTGAAAAGATGATTTGACCTATTAGATGCACTTTGCACGTATGTCGAGTCATTGTTTTAATGATTTGGTCAAATTAGTGTAAATTAATGGATTTATTCATTTTTTGAAATAATTAATTAAATTAAATATTCATAGATGCATTGTCATTTATATATTAGATCTTATTTTGTGAAGTATCATATGTGAAGTTAAATTTTAAGAGTAATTAAGCCACTCATATTTAAAAAAATTTATTCTCATAATTCCTATACTTAAAGTGAATGACTTCCTCCCTTGTTCATGACTTGTGGCCGATTCTCTATTCTACGTCTAGTCTATCGCATCTTTTAATACAATCTTAAGTCGGTTTCGACACCACTCGTAACTACCTAGTATCCGGCCAATTAGTAGAAACCGATAAACTTAATATTTTTTTAAAAAATTGTTAACTAAATTAAAATTTTATAAATATATCCTTATTTATATATTAAATCTTATCCCAAAAAATATTAGATGTGAGACTAAATTAGGGGGTTCTTTATAATTACTAGATAAACACAATAAAAAACTATATTTATTGTTCAACTCTTAAAAGTTTTAAGTCACTGAGAAAAAAAGAAAGTGATCCGATGGACCAACGTGCCATCTGTAGGACCAATATTACTCACCTTAGTTTATATGTTTCATTCAGTGATTAGAGGAAGAATCGAAGAAATGGAGTAGGTTAGATTTTTGGATTGTGTGGATTGGAGGGAGTGAAGTGTGTAATTGGAGTAGGTAATGATGTTAACCGAGTCATGCTTATGCGTAACTATGTCACACTAGCTAACACGATGTATCTTAATTAGCTAGTTCCATACTGTCACACTCTATCCAAGCTAGATTGGCATTGGCAGCATGTATGGATTTTATATAATTAGAATGCTTAACTTTTATTAAATTTACGACACAAAATTGTTAAAAAACAAATTAGTAGCAAAATTTTATGCTGGATGCACTTGTCGTAATCGTCTTCTTATCTAATATTATAAGAAAACAAATTATTTGTATAGTTTTAACTTTTTTATTCTAAAAACTCTTTAAATCGAATTCACTCTATATCTTCCCAAATCAAACTTTATGTATAATTTATAGACTTTATAACTGGTTTTTCGAACCAAGTAATAAAAGTTATTAAAATATTTTATTTTTCATTTAATTTAATTAAATCAGTATTTTAAGACATCACAAATCATATATTTATTAATTTTAAGTGCCCAAAGAGTAGTATATGTTAATTTTATATAATATTTTATTTTCCTCATAAAAAATAGTAAAAATGACTTTAACTCGATTTAAAGTTGACCCTGACGACTCCACTTCATTGCGTGTAGAATCGAGTCTAAATTTAGAGTTTTTAAACTATAATTTAGACAAGTAAGATATAGATAATATTCAAATTCTGCTTTAGTATTTGCTGTTAGCACTTTGTTGGCTGAGAATAAGATAGATTCATATTTTATTTATTTTGGATTTGGTAAAAAATGCTTCATATTTAGGTAGGTTCCAAATGGGACCAAGTTTACATATTAATTATTATTTAAAGATGATAACTCAATATCCTTAAAAAAATTAATTAGTTCTATATATTGCCTACTACCGTATGAACCAAGACTACTCTTTTTCCTAGATTAGGGATGAACTATTTCAATTGGCCAAAACTAATAGCTAGCTTTAATTGGTTTAAAAAATATTTATAGCCCTCAAAACAAACTTGTTGGTTTTTCTATGAAGTAATTATTAAATAGATAATGGTAAAAAACTAAAAGGTGAGAGCTAGCTAGTTTAATTAAGAAGCAAAATCAGATAGCCAAGATTAGCAATTGACAGGCAACCTGGGCATGTTTATAACTCATTAACATAGAACCTCCACAAAAAACCATATTAATTTAATTAAACAGCAAGCAAATACCATCTCCAAAGGTTGCACCAACAGCATTATATATGGTAATCACTCTTATCCAAACAGAACGAAGCTTAACTCTTACTTTCTCATCTAACTCTCAACTAATAAAGTAGTAACTTCATAACCTTTATTTCTTCTGTAAACTACTGTTTTTAATCCAAACATGGTCTCTTGTAGGCCATCTCATTTAGCATTTTAACATGTAGAATATTACACCCAACTGCAAGGTGCATATAATTAATTAGAATTTCAAGAGACTTCAATATAGCAGTCTCAATGCATTGTATGAACACTCCCACTTTGTTTGCTTTTCAATTATTTGGGAGTTCAATGAAGTGGGTACCCTTAAATTTGCTCTATTGAAGCTGACAAACCTTTTGATCTTGTTAGCAAAGGCATGTTGCCACAGTATCATCACATGGAAGAGCTGCTCTTGTTTGAACAGAAGAGGCCAAGCCCTGACAATTACTAAAAGTCTAAGTCCTGACCTCTGATTGTTCGTGTCTCCGACTACCAACTATACATAATGTTCATTATTATCATTATCATTTTTTTGTATTTATACCACTACCATCCCTGCATGTTGGTTGTTGGTGTGGATCATATTTTGGATTTTTAGCTACCCAGTTGTATCATTTAAGCTGACAATACCATCACCTTGTACTCTATGAAATGGGCAACTAAGCTCTTCAACTGTGACATCAACAAGCATCTAGATCTTGAATTGACTCATTTTCATAATGAAATAGATGTCTTTAAAGTTTGAAGGATGTCCAACTTAAAGTTCAAATCATAAACAAGCTGGGATTCCTTAAATGAAATCTTAATTAACGATGTATAATCCTTGAAGAGGTGAATTGGCTCAATCAAATTCTTCAATTAATTGAAATGCTCCCAGTTGGGGCGATAATTTCGTAGTCTATTAATTAAATCATAATGTAATTTTTTGTCTTGCTTGTTTTAGTATGTCTCATGAGGAGACTAGTTGGATTAATAAGAGATTCATGTGTCTATAAACAGGACACATCCTTCCATATTCCACCACTGGATATACTTGGTGAATATTGGTGACTTGGTGGAGACTAAATTTTTTTTTAGGAAAGAAGAGTGTGCGAGATCTAAGTTGTGAGTAATCTACAAGGATTGTTATTGAAATACTGATTTGCAAGTTGTTCATATTTCGCATTCGTTGAACATTAATATTAGGGTAATAATTTACTATTCTTTCAGTCAATATGGTTGTAAGGCCTAATCGAGCATCAATATTTATTGAATATTATTTATGGTAGTTTGAAAATTCCACCAATAAATAGGTGCTATCATATGTACACATATAATTGCTGATTGTAAGACCTTCCAGTAGATTAGTTTTCTTGGTATTAAAATATGCATCCAATTTATTTATTTATTGTATTCAATTTTATAAAAAAAATTTCACGGCCTATCATCTAATGATTTGTCCTGTGGTTAATCACCCCTATAACAAGGTGATTGCTATTTTAATAGTGTGCCTTTCCTATGCTAATTATTCTCCATTTAAACTAAAGAAAAGGCAAACTCCACCTTCCCCCAATACTAAATGAATACTTATAAAACACCTGATACAAACAAAGTCACTAATAATCATGATTAATTATGTAATTATTGTCATATGAACTAGATTAGAAAAACATGTACTCTATACCTTAGAATATGTAGAATTTAGCTGGCAAAGAGCAAGAACAAAGCAAGTATTCTCCCATAATTTTTTTTTCTTCAAATTTGGACAAGAGATGGAAGACCTTTGAGTTGTCTCTTTCTTGATGACCCTAAAAATTTTGAGTCAGGGGAGTCTCATAATTTTTTTGCAGGATGACATTCCTCCACATGTGTGGGGTCCTTCATGTCCATGGTCCCCCTCCCCAAGCCTTCAATTATCAATTGTGTACAAAACAAATTATGAATTAATTAGAGGAAAACAATGATCACATTCACTCATGTGGCACTGCTTGGAAAGGCCAAATCTTAGCTTCTTGTTCTTAGATTGCCAATTACGATCATGGTGTTCATACCAAGTGTTGTGTATCAATTGACATGAACATGTGGGCTCCTCAAATTTGTCAAAGTGGTTGCTTGGGCCTAATTGGAAAAGGCTCTGTTTGAATGGGAGCTTGACTAAAAGAACCTACAATCGAAAGATAAATTGTTATATCTTGCATGGCCCACTCTTCTGGTGAGGGACATCTTTCCCAAGGGGGCCCAGCTAGATTGAGCCCCTCAACCCTTTCTATATGAATGACCTAGTCAAACTCGAAGAAATTGGTTTTATTTTAATTTTAATTTTTTTGATATTACAATGCATATACTACTTGCATTGATGCATCCAAATTTTATTATAAAAATATTAAAAGTAAAAAAATACTATTTAATCTCTAAGACAGGAAATAATCGGGTCGAGAAAATATCTTGAGAGGAATCAAATCGAATATCTCGTACAAAGATATCCCTAGTAATTAACAGGATAATTTTTGGGACCTGCAACTTATCAAAAAAGTTAATCGCTTCTATTAAAATTAATATATATATATATATATACGTAATTTAATTATTTGATATCCTTTGAAACATCAATTCAGTAGTATTTTTAGAATAAAATACAGAATTTCTTTATTTTAATAATTTATTATTTTAAAATGTTGACCAATTTTAAGGATTAAAAGCTGCATAGACATTTAATATCCCCACCAACATTCCAACATTAAAAAAATTTCAGTAGTATTTTAGAATAAAATACAGTGTTCATTTATTTTAATAATTTGTTATTTTAAATTTCCATCCAATTTTAGGGATTATAGGCTCTAGAGACTTTCAATATTCCCACTGGCATTCCAATATTTAGGGATATTAATTGAGCAAGTCAGCTCGTGCAACTCGAATCGAAACTTGGATTCTAATTTAAGCATATTCGACTCGACTCAATTTGGTTATAACTCGAACCTGACTCGTAGCTCGACTTGATAAAATAATATAATAATATATATAATATTACTTGTCTACTCAAAATATATTTAAAGTCATCAATAAATATTATTATTAACTATATACTAAATGATGGTGGTAGTATGGGTGTTTTGTTTTGTATATTTTGTTTTTTTTAATTAAATTGAGGTTATTCTTGTAATCGAACGATCTACATTAAAATTTAAAACAAACTTATTATTTGCCCTCAGCTAAGATAATATATATATAGATATAGATATATATATACACACACACAAGCCGTGGGATACTTTAGATGAGAGGAGGTCTTCACATCCAAGACTTGAGGTGTTATTAGAGTCAAGTTCAAGTACAAATTAAACTTGGCAGGCCGCTCATTCAGCACCCCTACTAACATTGACAAATGCTGCACTGCCACCCACAAAAATAATATTAAATTTTATTAAAGAAGGGATAGGAGACTCCTATAATTTATATGATTGCTAGTCAGCTCTGGCACATTACAAAATCTCAAGTTTTGCAGTACCAAAAGGCAAAATATTGATGTTGGAAAACAAATGCAAAATAATGATTTAAAAACTTAAATTTACCTAAAAAGCTTTACATTATTATTAAACATACACGAATGAATTCCTTATGTGTGGTTGCATCTTGTTCATGATTTACTTGGTTATAAGATGGAGATGGAAAGATTGCCCCCTAAATGCATTATTCACGAGTTTTATTTTCAATTTAGAACTATGGGCTTTGTACTTAATACCGAATCAAAATTTATATGACATTGTAGGTTCCTCATTTAAAAGGTCCCTTTTCTATGGGGCAATCCTCCTAAGTTTTTTTAAATGGAGAACTACAAATAGAACAGCTAATTTTTTTTTTTAAAAAAAAGTATAACATTGGTTTTTTATTTTATCACCAACGGGTAAATGCCAAGAAGATGAAGTATTTGAATTAATGAATATTGTACGAGGAAGAATGTTCTAAGAGCCAATCAGCTCAAAGATAACACTTTTTTTTTATTTGAAAGACTTAATAATCAACACCCATTGAATTTCTTAAAAAATGTCAACACAACACTTGAATGAGTTCTTAATTGTACCTTCCTGAATGATGTGTTTTAATTTGCACATTGGATCTCACATTCCAATTATTAAAAAGAAAGCCTGGAGCAACTGAATTTGCATGATTTATGTTGCATATACAATGAACATGATTGTAATTAACCAGTTAACTAAACCCTAAAATGAATTCTAGAATGTGGAAAAACTGGCAGCAATTGTTTTGCGGCTTCATACCCCGAGTTTGTAAAAACATTAAATAACATATCAATTTGCTTCGGGTTTGATTGGATAATTAAAAAATTAAAGAATGTGGGCGTGACATAAAAAGAATAAAAGAAGAAAATAGTTTTCCAATTATTTTCTTTCACGTGTTTTGCTTGAAGGAAAAAAAAATTACACAGCATCATTTAATTACGTTTTCTTTTATTTTTTCACATTTTTTATAATAAAATGATAGCGAAGGATTTTCCTTGTTAATGAAAAATAATTTTTTTTCTCATATATTCTTCCAAACCAAATGGGAAAATTATACGAAAAGTGCATTTTTATTATTAATTTTTTCCCTGCAGTGAAACAAAACCAAAAAAATGAAAAGAAAATTCATTGTGGGTGGGCCCCAATTACTCGTAAAACAACCGGGCTACTTTAATGCATGTGCATATAAATTTTGGACTGTTTTTAATAAATAAAAAATATGAGGCCTCGTATCGGACAGGGATTTACTGTATTATTTGTCAAATTGAACCTGTTGTAACACTTGTTCGATTACTTTTAATTTTTTGACTACAAATATTTAAAATTTTAAATATATAAATTAAATTAATTTTTTTCAGCTTAAAAGATTTTAATATTACGAAATACATCTAAAAAATATGAAAAAATTAAATAAAATATCATAAAATAAAATAATCTATTATAACTCAATTATTTTATTTTATTATATTTTACTATATTTTTTATATTTTTCGGGTTATATTTCGTATTATTAATTAGAGTCGGGCACGAGTCAAAATATTATTACGAAACTATCCCTATTCATTTCATTCTTTACTCGAGTTAATATTACGAAATATATTTAAAAAAAATGAAAAAAAAGAATGAAATACCAAAAAAATAAAATAATCCATTAAAACTATATTATTTTATTTTATCATATTTTACCATATTTTATATATTTTTTGAGATGTATTTTATAATTTTGACTCGACTTTACGAAACTCTTACCCATTTTCTTCTTTACACGAGTTAATATTACGAAATACATCTCAAAAAAAAAATACTATAAAATAAAATAATCTATTAGAACTAGATTATTTTATTTTATTATATTTTACTTTATATTCTATATTTTTATGATGTATTTTATATTATTGACTCAAATCGAGAGCAAATTAAGCATTTATTACAAAACTACCGTTGTTTATTTCTTTTCCCCCTATTTTACCTCTGTTTTCCATTCCCGTGCCACCTAACCACTGGTGACCTCATTGCCAACCGTCGACTGCCAGATAATGCTATCGTTGATGCAGTAAAACGGGTGGCTAGGGGGTAGAAGATGGGGGCTGTGCAGTAGGGTGTTAGGCCG
>JAVDBV010081957.1:0-23970 GCA_032619315.1 Piper longum | reverse complement strand
GGCTCCTCAGTAGATGCCCTAGAGAGAGTTCATGAGGAGTATATGGATTTTCTTTCATATGAGAGTTTACTCTCATAGCCAGTTTGTTATTAGTTATATTCCGGACCAGTAACGCTCGTTACTGACGTTTTTCTACTATATGTAGGTGACGAATACGAGATGGATGTGCCAGCTGGACGGAGGAGCAATGAGGTCTTCTGCACACACACATATGTTTGGTGAATGATTGTTTAATATTTCTATTTGTGCATTTATTATATATGAACTGATGAGAAGAAATGAAGAGCATGACGAGGTGATTAAGCGTTAAGAAATGAAATGTTGAGACATGGCATGAAACATGAATAGATGACACAGGTGGGCTGAGACCCAAGTTTCAGAGTGAGCTATAGCAGTCCAGGCTGTGTGAATGTAGTTTTTGATATATGTTTATATGCATGTACGTATACTATGTTGACAGGGTAGCCCCTAATTACATTTTTAGGGGAAACTCTGTCCGTATTAATTTGAAATTTTTATCTATTTTATTTAAATTGTTGATTCGTATGAATTGAGTGTCATGTCATCTATGTAGTCTCTTGTTAGGGTCTTATGCATTTCACATATATATGGCGAGCTGTATCTTCATCTTGAGACGCTGAGATTGGATCCACACGCGTTAGGTTCGGGTTAGTCGACCTAACCGGGGCCTGTAACATGCCAGTTTGGTTCACGAGGGTGAACCGGACTTGGGGTGTTACAATATATATATATATATATATATATAACTAGCCAAAGGCCACATGTGTAGTTGAAACTTATTAATAATATATTTTTATAACATACAAAATATCTATTTGATTTTGACAAACATATCTAATTTTTCGTAGCAACAGTCATACACGAATATTTTAAAATTTTTAATTTATTTTAAAAATAAAGTAATTAACTTAATTGTGCATGTTTTAAATTTATTATAATTTTGTAAGATTTTTAATTTAGATAGAATTATCTCATATTTTATAAAAACAAATAATAAATAAATGAATGAATAGAAGTCTTAAATCATGTAGAAATCCAATTAAGTATACAGTATTAATTAGTGGCAAACTTTAATTCATGTAATATTAGTATTTTAAAATCTTCTAATTTTTAATAGTGAATTTCTAATTTAAAATTAATCAATAATATTAAATACTAATAATTTTAAATTAAGAAAACACTAATGGGTCCCTTTAGCTATTGTTAGGCCAGAGTTAACCACAATGTAAGAAAGGTTGAAACTCGACAAGAATGAAAAAAATCCTTTGACATAGATTTTCTAATAAGAAAAGATGCATTGTAAAGTAATAACAAGAAATATGTGGCAAATTCATGCAAATTAATTAATAAAGGACGCACGGCAATAAGACATTGCAAATAAAGGTGATTTTTTTTTTGTTATAATAAATAATATAACAAAGATAAGATAGATTTGTCTGCAGGGATTTATTATTTGGGCTTGAATATTTTTATTGATGACTCTTATTGCATGGTAGTGGAATAATAGTCAATCTTATGACTTTTCGAGATTGATTAATATATTTATTAGGACTGATTATATAATTTCTATATTGAATCAATGTCAAACTCTCTTTGTGAACTTGTGACTCAATTCATAGTTTCACAATAGCGAACTAGTCTGTTTAGTGGTCAGCTTGTGTTAAGCTAGTTTCATGATACGCATGCTGAGCTGAGGCCAACTGTGTATTATGAGCAATCGTCAAGTAAAACTAAATATATGAAAATAATATCAAAAAATTATGAGAAATGAGTTATCAGATTATATAACAGTATGTAATTATTTTTTTTATGTATTTGATCATAAAATTATTTTTATACCAAATAACACATTATGACACGTTATATAGAATTTTTGGTAGGTTATTAGTCATAGAATATATCATTTTATTGTTTTGGAGTTTATTATATTTTATGAGATTATTGCCATATTATTTGGACTTTTTTATAATTTATTGAGAGTTAATTATTATTTTTAACTCGAGTCAAAATCAAGTCAACATTTATTTATGAGATTCCCACCCAAACCCTCCCTTGATGCCTTTCTCCTTAACCCCGATCACCGCCCAATTCTTGCCACTGATGCTGCCTTCAGCCTCTGAACCACCCCCGATCCACGCCATCGCCTCCACCAACGTGTCACCTAGCAAAGCCCCCATCATCCCGGCCGTCGCCCTGCCTCCACGACCCACGGGAGTCGTGCGCACGCATAGCATTCCCAACGCCGTTCCGCCGCCGGCCACACCACTCATTCACCTTCATGTCGCCGTCACTTCAACCCCAAGAACCTTTCCCCCCCACTGAATGCCACCGCCGAGGCCAGCCAAGGGCCAATCAGGCAAGCCAATCAACCTCGGCTGACCTGCGATAGTCACCGGCGACCATCGCAATCACCGTCATCTTCGTCGAGTCATAGCTGTCCCATAGCTCTGATCACCTTGCCAGAAAAGTTGTCAGAAAATCGCTAAAAATTGTCAAAATATCGGATTCACTAGAATTCGCCAAAAATCACTAGGTTTTCTTAGATTTCATCAAGCTGAAACCAATCAAACTTTGGACACCGCCAAGTGCCGAATTTGAGTTTCGAACCACACAACAAACCATAGTCGTCACTAATCGTCAATGACTAATTATTTAAAATTGATAATTATTAGTACAATATGCTAGGATTTGATTGGTTGGCATGATAAAATATTTTGATTGTAAATAAAATGAATTAACTGCAACATAGCCTAGAAAATCTTAATGTTGATTGATGTGAGTGTTATGATTGTGTATGTTAGTTAAGATGTGTGAATGCATCATAGCGGGCATTAACTTTTAGTTTTCATGTGTAGGTAGGGAGTAGGAGCTCTCCGTCTAGGCGCGTGGACACGATTGAAGCTTCTATGAAGTCCATTTAAGACTCGCTTCTTGTTTGACTTCTCACTCTATCATGATTTGTTCAAAGAGGTAAGTGGATGTATCGAATATTGGATTTATTTTATCCCACTCCACATTGGCTATTTAGTCGTACAATTTTTTGTATTGATAACCCTCGAGGATGAGATCCCTAGAGTTTTTTTTTGAAAACTCAGATCCAAATCATAATGCCTTCAAGCCTATTATATTAAAATCCCTACCCATGTCTACGTGTACATAATATTTTTGGGATTTTGAGTGAATTGTGAAACAAGGGAAAGTCGACTCACCTTTATTGCGAGCGATTGCACGTACCAATCAAAGTGGACATTTCTAAGCATCTTGATTCAAAGGGTACCAAGGGCGCCTACCTAAGAGTACTCAACCTCTGTACTTAGGGCTAGGAGTGATACAGACGATGAAGAGGGTTTTAGGATAATTGATTTTCTTGCACAAGGGATAGTTTAAAAATGTTGAGGCATGTGACGGGTCAGAATGGGATGTTGTCAAGCTGAGCCCGATAGCTCCTAATTGGTGCCCATATGAGATATTCTAATGCAAAAGTATATGAATGATTTCATTTAACAGAAGAGTTAGCTTTCATATGCCAATTTGATTATTAGTTATTTCTGGACCAGTAACATTCATTACTAACGATTTTGTATTATATATATAAGTGGGAACCAAAATGACTAAGTGATGTCAAGACTATAGAGGAGCAGCAATGCACCATGCACACATGTACCTACCAAATGGAATGGAAATTGTAGTGTGATAAATTGCTATGAATTATGATGGATAAATGTTATGATGATTTGTTGCCATAAATGTTTGTTGTGAAAATAATGATATGATCTGTGTGTGTTGATTATCATGATTAGAATTGATCAGGGTAAGCTAATGTGGACAAGACCCTACTCAGGAAGATAAACATGATAATGATGTGATTGTATGTGAAAAGTAAAATGCTTTGGAATTTTTTTATGTTTTTATTGTTATATATACATATTGTTTGTTGTTGAGCCCTATAATTTTTTTAGGGAAGACTTTGTCCATTTTGTTTTAAAAATCATAATTTTTCAAACTTTTAATGAGTTTGCGTTGTTTTGAATGTGGTTGGCATATCATACCATTCATCTAGAACCACGTTAGCGCCCACGTATCTCATCCATGCATTGAATGGATGCATCACCATCTTGAGACACTGAAGATAGATCCGGGTCGACTTAACCGAATTAAGTAGATTAGTAAATAGTTCGGTCACCAGTAGTACCTACAGTCTAGTTCATGAGTGAACCGAATTGGGGTGTTACTGATGTGGAAATTATAACGCAAGTGCACGTGTCGAATCAAGTAATAAAAGTGATAAGAAAATATCGTCCCACGAGGAATTATTAGTAGAAATTCTCAATTACCAAAATTAATTTAATTACTTATACTTAAACGAAAACAAGTTCTAATAATGATTTAATTATGAATTACGACTAAATTAATCTAAAATTGTAATATTTAAACGATGAATTGATTTCAAGACGACAAACATAGAATTTTCAATTTCACTTAGTGCTCTATATGATTAAAGTTATAATTTTTACTAATGAATTGCAGATTCGAACCATTGACCACATGAATTAATTATTTATGACATCTCTTAGATTCACCATACACTTATCATTCGCATCCAATTTCTATATCTCTATAAAATTACGTATGCAAAATGATGCATTAAGTTCCTACCCTTAACAGTTATCTAAGACATATGAGTATATCTCTATCTCATATGTGAATCGCCTAAAATAGATGAACAAAGAATATTTTATTCAATGACAAATCTAATCTTTCTATCTCTAGACAAGATTAAATCTCTAGATCAATCAATAAGTGGTCAGTCTAATGATAGCATTTACGAATAGAATAAAATAGATGATCCAAAAACACAATCACATAAATAAAAATTGATAACCTTTATTAATCAATGCACTATGTTTCATTGAAAATCTTTAAAAAGAATTTACTCCATAAATATTCAAATAAACCCAAGAAACTCATATGTGATAAGAAAGACATCATTAATTACAAAGAAAAATAAATCAGAATAAAGAAAAACTATGTTGGAGAAAGCTAATTCGTCTTCTGATCCAATTCCTTCGTCGTTGCTCCCTATCTTTCGAGCCGTCACTTTCTCCGTCTCTTTTTGTTGTCTTTCTATATAAAATAATATTTCAGGTTATTAATGATCCAGTCAAAGATTTCAAATGGGGCCCACCATGCAACAATACCCGGATCGCTACAGTACCCGGGTCGCTACAGTGCCTAGATCGTTGTTACTCAGTAACAAGGCTAATGAACAATAACCAGGCCGAGTTGCTACAGTACCCATCATTCCGGAATTTACTTTTTGGTCTGATTCCTCTCTAAATTTGTTCCAGATCGTCTTCTAACTCTTGTACCTTAATAAAACAACATTAATTTGTACTCTTTACATTAAAATCACAATGATTTCTCGCATTATTAATAATAAATAATAGACTCTTAAACTAATAAAATTAAAGTAAAAACAACTCAAAACATGACAAAATTCAACATGAAATGCAAAGAATAATAACTCTTTTATAGAGTTATCAGTTACACTCTTTCATAATTGTTAATTAATTTGATTAATTATTATTTAATTGCTCACTCAAATTTAATTATTCGGATCGGGTTAGCTGACTATTTATTAGTTTTAATCAATGTAACTAACCAGCCCACGTGGGTCTTACCTAATAAGGGTTAAATGATTGCATGAGAAGACATGGTTTTTCCTTTCCGCGGATTGTATTGTATAATTATATTTGTTATTTACATGAAAATTACATCTTTGAAGTGATTTGCATTTGTTTCACTTGTTTAAGTTAGCAAATGATCGATTTGTTTGAGTTTGTAGGACTAAGAGTATTATTAATTCCATTTTCATTCTAGTACATAATTAAAACTCATCAGATTGATGATATGACAACTAACACCTAATTAGAGGCCAATAATTGAATAATAGAGAATATATGTCTCATCACTAATCACAAAACATGTTAATAATGGGATTAAAGTTTATTATCTTGTTTATCTATTTAAAATGAGAATATATCCACTCTCTATTGTTAAAAAGGAGAACTTTGGCCTCTGATCAAGAGTAGGAAATTTAACTAATAAAAGTACAAAAAAAAAAGTTATTTTGTTTAACTTCTCGTTCAATTAAAATCTATCTTTAAAGTCACCATCTTCGAATTAGTTAATTTAGTTAGCCAATCTCATATATATTACCTAGCGGGATAAAATCTAATAGTTTATTTAATTATTGAGATGACTAAATTCATTAATTTTTACTAAATGTGACAAGCCGTTACATGTGGTATTAGAGTGAAAGGAATTCTGGTTGTTAATAGTGTTTGGCACAAATACAATCCTTCCACCACCAAGTATCTATTCACACCTAGCTCGATCTTGTTGAGAAAAATTTCCTTCCATGACTATGTACAACACCAGCTACATTCTTGATTAGATAATTCGAGCACAAATATACGGATACTATTTAACAATAATTTATATATATGATTAAAATTTATTTATGATATAGGTCGTGTATGGTGCCCTAGTGTATGTATTATCTTATAACTTCAAAGTATTTTTTTTACATATAGGGAAATAGAAGATCAAAGCTCATTTTAATCATTTAAACATTGTGTTACCAAAAAATATCAAATTGGATGCCAAATCAACTCTACTTCATAACTCTAAGTTTCTGTTCCCTAATAATTATTTTTTTCTGCCATGATGGATCATGTCACAATCATATTACGTAGAGTTGTTTTGACAGACCAAATTTAAATCCATCATCTAGCGTTCAAAATTTAAATCCACCCTTTTAATTTAGATTTTTTTTTATGTTTACATCATTTTAGTGAAATTCAGCCAATTAAAATTTTGATTTTTTTCAAGATAAACTTAATTAATATTGTGATATTAATTTAAGAAGAGGCGCAATTCGATGCACAGGAAATAGACATAGACATGAATAATAAAATAATTAAATTGAATAATAACATTCTTTACAATATAATAACGTAAAGGTATCTCCTAAATGCGCTAGATCTCTTGTATAAGAACTTAACTAGAAAAAAGGTTTCTGCTATTAAGTCGTGTAAGAACCCTTGTATAAGATTTCAACTCTTAATAAAACGGTTTCTACTCTTGTATAAGAACTCTTAAACGTAACTCATAATAAGGACCTCGTTAGACAATTCTGTCTTCCAAGCATAGGGTTTCTGAAGCTTGGAGGGGCGTCGAATGTGACCTTAAAAGATTACAGGGAAGGATTGATGGTGCCATTGGTAATGGTCAATCTGTTCGCATGGGGCTGCACCCTTGGGTTCCAGGTGCACCGAATGGTGTTCCTACTCTTAAGCTGGAACATGTTGATAAAAAAGATTGGAGGGTTAAAATTCTTATATTGACTACTAACAAATTTTGTACTTCAAATCATGATTTAATTCATGAACTTTTCATTCCTCATCTTGCTTGTCTTAATTGTTTAATATTTTACCTCCAGCAGTTGTCTTAATTGCCAGACCTATTCCTGTGAAATCTAGTTGTGTGCTTTGTGACGGTGTCCAAATTGGGCCTGGTCATTAATTACCTCAGAAGAGACTTTTTTCGTAATTTAATGAGCTACTTACCTAAAAAATTGGGTACTGGGCATATTTAAATGTAACGACCAGGCAAATCGGGCCTGAACAGGCCCAAGGACGGAGGATGAATTTGGACACAAACTATTACAAAAATAAAAATGTTGATCAATAAAGATTTAGTTGACTCAAGTTCTACGGCCCAGTGGAAAGATTATGGAACTCAATTTCAGCTCCCAAACAATCAAGAAATTTTTTAGGAAAGCAATTTTTGTTCTAATCAAAAGAAGACAAATATATCGGTTTATACAGTAAATTACATCTATTAACTGAAAAGAACATCAAATTGCACAATTGTAAATCACCAAAATAGATGATCAAATTTTTTTAAAAAGATTTCAAAACAATATTAATAACTTGATAATCAATAATCTTATTGTTTAAAATTTCTGGGAAATATTTTGATGCGATCTAATTAATACCTTTGAATTTTTTTTGATCCAAATATAAAAACTTGGAACTCGAAATTACTCTCTTAGGTGATGGAATAGAGTTGACTTTAATATGACTCTAAGGATACCTTAAAATTGAAAAATATAAGAGTTATGTTAATTTAAATAATTAATTTAACTAAATGAAGCAATAATATATTTTTGAAATTTATTTTACGGGAAACTCAGGATCAACATGAATATATACATGATAACCAAATTAAACTACATCGATGTCTATCAAAAGAAATTATATTTAATGGAAATAAAGCCAAACTCTGAAGCAAGATTCATGTCTCAGTCGAGCGTGCTTCTCGTGGGACTAATTAATTAGCATAAACTAATACATATGTATTCCCTTCTCATTTCAAGCAACTCCTGCAGCTCGTAATTGTCTTCTTCTCTCTATATATCCAAATCGAGCTCTTCTAAACTTATATAAAAACTACCTTCTCTCACTTCAATTATTCTTGGCAAGTGTTCTTCCATCTGGTGGTCGCAAGCAATTCTCTACATATTTGATGAATGAAAATTTCATTTTTCTCATCTTCCTACCTTTTTAAATTTTTTTCCAGCTCCGTCGTCGGCCATGGGATCGGTGGTGAAGAGGTCCGTGCTCATGATATGTGGCGACTATATGGAGGATTACGAGGCTATGGTGCCCTTCCACGTCCTTCGTGCATTCGATATTGACGTCGATTGCGTCTCCCTTGGCAAGGTCTCCGGTGACAAGTGTCTCACTGCCGTCCATGACTACATGGGCCGCGAGGTAAATCGTCTTCCACCGGGAGTTGTAAATTTCTTACAAAATAAACTATTTTGTTAACAATAGTAATGCTAATTCATGCAATTTATGTCATGTATTTATCATGTGGGTGGGAGTAAATTGACAAGAACAAGGAAATGTTAGACTTATATTGCAATCTCTTAATTATTGTTTATATGTATGCGACATCTATACGTACAAATGATAAAATAAAAAACCTTTAACTATAAATGTGTGGCTTTATACTTTTTCTAAAAGTTGTATACTTTAGAAAATAATCGCCTAGAAGGTCTTACCGTGACCCAATAAATAAATAATTAGATATATATATATATATATATATATAAATACTTACTTATTCTTAAAATAACAATATATAAAAATTTAATAGATTGGTTATTTAGGTAAAGCTGATTTGTAAGGCTGTACAGTAGCAGATTATACCACCATTTCATTCTATATAAATATGTGCAATATGGTTCGTACAAAAGCAACAAAAATTTGAGAATTATATTTTAACACTATGATACTCTTGACGCAATGACTTAGTGATAATTCTGACAGACTTGGTTTAATATGTAAAAAATAATGATTTTTCATTCGTGATTTCACTAAGACCTGAGGGATTTTATCCGCTGCAAATTCTAAAGTAAGTAATTAATTCTATTTTCTTGCTTCAGATTAAATATGTTTAACCTTCATTTGGAAAGGAGAATCAGCTAGAAATTGTCTTGCATGATTAAACTTTACTTGCTTTGATTTTCTTCTGAATAATTAAATTAATAAATAAGGTACAATTTTGCATTGTCACACATTGAAAAACAGTTATAAAATGACCTTACCTTATAATTGTTGTTTATTTGGATTGCATCCAATTACAGCTCTACACTGAACTCCCCGGCCACCACTTCACCTTGAACGCAAATTTTGCCGACATAGACGTCACCTCCTACGCCGCCCTCATCATTCCCGGTGGCCGCTTCACCGAGCTTCTCAGCGACGACAGCAAGGTGGTTGACATAGTTGCAGAGTTCGGACGGCAAGGAAAGCCAATTGCCACCACCTGCCACAGCCAGCTGCTGGTGGTTGCAGCTGGGCTAATGAAGGGAAGGAAGTGCACTGCTTTCCCGAGTTTGAAGTGTGTGATCAACTTTGCTGGTGGTGTTTGGATGGACCCAGTACCTGTTACAAAATGTGTTATGGATGGTAACTTTATTAGTGCAATTGGGTGGCCTGCCCATGCCCATCTCCTCCAATTGCTTCTTCAATTCATGGGAGCAAAGATTGATGGTTATCAGAACAAATCTGTCCTCTTCCTTTGTGGGGTACTATTTTAAATTTCTGTTCCTAGTTAATAGAGCTTGCCATGAATCATATTCTACAACATATCCATATTTACGCATTCCTAAGGTTAGGATATAGTAGTCATCAAAATGAAATTATATTTTAAAAACTCGGGATTAGGGATAGAGCTATTTGAAACGGAGTAACAACTAAAAAGTTTAGTCTAAAAGAAAATTCAGGACAAAAAATGGAGTTAAAAAAAAAAAGTGTCACATACTAACTTGGAGTAAACATTAATTTATTTCATGAAACAAGAATTATAAGAGAGTAGTACTTGTGTGGTCTATTTAAAGTTTTAATTTTACCAAGTAATATGCTTTGATGGTGTTCTTTGAGATTCTGTAACTTGACTCATGGAGCCTAGAATAAGTTAAGTGAATGGAAAGTTATTTGCGGATTAAATCGAGGAGTTTTAGAGTCAAAATGAGCCTTTGAATTACATTAACAAACAGATTAAAATCTTTTAATACATTCCAGGATTACGTCGAGGATTGTGAAATAAATGTGCCATTTCAAGCTCTTGGATGCCTAGGATGTAAGGTGGAAGCCATCAGTCCCACAAAGAAGAAAGGAGAGACTTGTGTGACAGCCATTTTCGATGATGTTGAGCTCGGAAAAATCAGCAGCGAGAAATCTGGCCACTATTTTACAGTAACTTCTGATTGGGAGGCTGTTCATGTAGAAAATTATGACTGCATTGTGATTCCTGGGGGAAGATCACCTGAATTTCTTGTGACACATGAGAAAGTCATTGATTTGGTGAAGCAGTTTAGCTCCATGGACAAGGTTGTAGCTGCTATTGGACAAGGGCAGTGGGTATTGGCTGCCGCTGGTCTCTTAACAGTAAGTACTTCTACAATTTGATTATGGTATAGCACTAAATATTTGAAGGATAACAATTGCGTCACACTATGGTAATTTAAGGTTAGGGTTCCACGGAATTGTTGCTCCGTGTGCTACACTTTTGCACCTAGTTTCCACAACCAGAGATCTCTCTAATTAGTCATGGATCCAATGCCTACTAGCTAGGGTAATATTCCACATAATAGTGTAAAAGTGGGGATAGATTGTGGATTTTTAACAATGGTTAACTATTTT
This sequence comes from Piper longum, assembly GCA_032619315.1. Lineage (NCBI taxonomy): Eukaryota > Viridiplantae > Streptophyta > Magnoliopsida > Piperales > Piperaceae > Piper > Piper longum. The sequence continues at coordinate 12,670 of JAVDBV010081957.1, read as the reverse complement.
GAAGGAATAACTTAAAGATGTTCTAAGCACAAAATTTTATATGGTGGGTGAATTGTGAGATCACTTAAATTAGTTCAGCAACCAATACCCAGTGAGTTAATGTTTCGAATATTAGTGGGAAACAAACAATATAGAACCTCCGTTTTGTTTAATCCATTTTGGAAGGATGACTTAGTCCTATCAATTTGCACTTGGAACAGATGGATTGTTAGACACTCGTAGCATCTATTACCATTAATTATGGTGGAATCAACGATGCTGTAATCCTAACAAAAATTTCTTTAGAACAATGTTTTAAGAACAGGGAGTAATTCATAATCTTGTTTTGCAGGGGAAGAGATGTGCAAGTGGCTTTGGGATGAAGGCTATTGTGAAGGCAATTGGAGGGGAATGTGTGGATTGTTTGGGAGGATCACTGGCTAATGGACACTTGCTGACTGCTACAGGATGGTCTGCACTCCCCAGTTTCATCTCTGATCTAGCTAATCTCTTGGGCATAACAGTTACCTTCTAGTTCCATCTCTTGTCCTTGCAAATGAAATGATAACTTTGCAAACCATGCTCTTCCATGGAATTTATTTAGATCTTATAATGTGTAGAGAAACACCAATCTCGTTTGGAAAATAGGGAAACAAAAAAAATTGTAGTAGTAGTGGTGTGTAAATAGCAGAAGTTTGAGCCAACCACAAAAATATTGGCTATTGGCTATTGGCATCAGAAATTTGCGAAAGTGAAACATCATTGCCACTCTTATCATCTACAATCACAGGGAGACTAGGATGGGTAATATGGATTTTGAAGCACATGTTAATTGCTTTCACATTTGAAACGTTGACACAAATAGGATCTTTTGGAGTTGGCAACAAACCTTTACTCCAAAAAGCATAAGAGTGTGAAGAAGGATTAATAGTATCCAGATATTCTTCGATCAAATATCACACAATTGCTAATTGTAATTGAACAGATTTAGAGTAGCAAATAGAAGAGAAATAGAGACTGAATGAGAATTGTAGAAGATATGGAAGAGTTGCAGAGTTTGAATTTTGCTAAAAACAGAGAGATAAAGTGAGAGAAGAAGATGAAGTTGAAGAAGATTGTAATTCAATTCATGGTTCAAAAAATGAATACATCACCGCTTTTTATAGCGTTTTCTCTGTACAAACCATAAACAATTCAAAGGAATAGAAATTTGAATTTTTTAATGTTTTCAAATTTTACTGCTACTTGTAACTACTTTATCTGCCACTTAGTACCTACCACCAAAATAACAAAACAGTTTCACCTTATATCACCATCATATCAATGCCTCCCTCTTAAAAAGACCCCTTGTCCTTAAGGGTCTGATATGATTCAGGAAACGCTTTCTCCACAAGGATAAAAATTCCCAAGAAGCAGCTTGAAGGGGAAGGTCTGATCACTGAATCTTAGCTTGTTTCTTGTGGAATTTGGCCTTGTACCCCAAAACAGGTTTTAGTGCAAGATGGAGAATACCATCTAAAGCAATAATAGTGTCGGTAACTGTTGCTCCACCGCATGCTTAGACTTCACTTTTTCTTTAAAAAGAGAAATATGGAAAATACTGTGTACTTTTGCATCAGTAGGTAACTCTAACTTATAAGCTATGGTTGCCACCTTTCCAACGATGTGATAAGGACCAAAAAATTTTGATGAAAGCTTTGTATGTTTATCCAATGCCAAGGAAGTCTGCCGATAGGGATGTAAACGAAGATAAACCCAATCATCAATAAAAACATTTTTCTTCTCGGTGTTTATCTGCATTTAATTTCATCCTCTGTTGAGCCCCCTTTAAATTTTCCTTTAATTCTTCAAGAAGTTGATCTCTATTCCTGAGTTGTTGATCAATGATATCTGTTGTTGCTGAACGAAGAATGTATCAAAGAATTGAAGGAGGTGGTTTCCCATAAACAGCTTTGTATCGACATCTTGATTGAACTGTGATAACTTGTACTGTAGCGATATTCAGCCCAAGGTAACTAAGTTAACCATTCCTTTGTACGAGCACTTGTAAAGTACCTCAAACATACACATTTCTAATGTTTGATGGACAACTTCTGTTAGGTTGTTTGATCCTGGATGATAAGCAAAAAAAAATTTAAATGAAACAACCTGTAGCCTAAACAGTTCTTGCCAGAAGGAACTCAAGAACACAACATCTCGATCACTGACAATTGAATTGGGCAGACCATGTACCTTGAAAACATTTTGGAAGAATATTTGACCTATAGATGTTGACGTATATGGATGTTTATTATGTAGGAAATGAGCATATTTGGACAGCCGACAAACCACCACAAAAATGATAGTTCTTTCTTGCGAATTCAGTAATTCACTTATAAAATCCATGGACAGATCCTTCCAAATAGCATCTGGGATTGTCTGGGGCTACAATTATCCTGCAGATGCTGTGGTGATAGGCTTATGTTGTAAAACCCAGCTTCAGGCTAGGGTTTTACCGTCTTGCCCAGTTCGGACCAGCCTTTAGTCAATTCAATTTTCAAAATATAAATATAGGCTCAGATAGTTGTATGAGCATGTTATTGAGGTTGGGTCCACCCTATATACAGATATTAGTTTTAATTATGCTACAACAAAGTATGACTTATCGGCGTATATTTGAGGTATACAGGATCTTGCTTGTATTAGTTCAAGGTTTTAGGACTATAATTAGATCATTGTAGCATTTGGCATCCGTTTGGGTTTTTTCAGTGTATCGTTATTATAAGCATCATAGGGATTTTGAACTGCCGAATTGCGCCTATGGGCCAAATTTAATTTGAGTCTCAAATCATCTCTAGTTGAGGTTAAGCCTATTTTGCTTTCTTGCCTCAATTTCCATTCGCAGAGTCTCCGTTATGCTTCAAGATAGTTTCGGTTTTTGACAACATCGATTTAAGCTTTCCATTCATATACATATTATATATACTCTAGCCAATAGGCCAGCGGTCAATCAGACAATCAAATGGTGCTACATGGCAATATATGAATTGTCCATGTATGCCTAGCATCCTCCTATTTTCCTGGGAATTTCCTCCCCACATTTTTGGAGCAATTTCAACTCTAGCACTGTTGCCGCTGCCAGAGAGTCTCCGGCTAGCTTGCAGTCACTAGACACTCGTGTTGCCCTCATGGACAGCTGTTGACCCAGACCCACCTCTTGTTCTGGCGCTAGCATGGCAATCGTTGCTGGCAACAACATTTTCTTCACCGAATCCCACCACCGCCACCGTCTTTCGGGGCATTTTTCGGTGCCGAGGTGACCACCTAGATACCTTCCCCTCATTATGGCTGATCGATTGAACTTGGCCATGATAGCCGTCACCGCTGGCAACCTCCTCATTCTCGACGGCTCTTATCCCACTTTCTGGCTCATTTTCGCCAGTCACCATCGTTCATCACCACAGACGCCATCTTCGTCACCTCCTCGACATTTTCAGACCAGACGCAGCCCCAGTCACACCGCCGTTGCATCTTTCTGGCTACAAGCACTGCCGGCCCTTTTGAGCTCCATTTGTCTGATGGCCCGTCATGTCCACACAGACCCGTCTAGGCCTATTCGCACCCGTGTCCATCGAGTCGATCTAGCCCAACCAAATAGCTTGACTAGGACCGAGTTGACTCGTCCCGACTTCCCAGTTGACTCGGCAACTCATTTTCTCCCATTTTCGGCCTGTTTTCATATGTTTTTCGACCATTTCTAATATTTTGAAGCTCCCTACATTTGTTGAGATGCATATTCACATTAATTGACATGTTTTGATGTTGTGTGAGATCCATCAACTTTGTCCCACATCTGATACCTACCGGGATAAAATCATGTTTATAAGTGGGAATGAATTATATATCTTTAACTTGATTAACCTCTTTTGAAGAGATGACTAGGGGTTACTAGATTGCACTTTGGGCCTGGTCATTATAAATGATATCAGAATAATTTGGTTCAGTGTTAGATGATGGGATGGATTATAGACGTTGGCTAGGCTTCTAGTGACGGGTCAGAGAAGGACAAAGACAGGGGCTAATGATAGGCCAAGTGTAGAAATTTTGAAGACGAAATTTCCTAAGATGGTGGATTGTGAGATCTTTTATTTTTGCTCAACGTCAAATATCTAAAGGGGTAAGATCTTATTTATAAGTGGGAACTGATTATAAATCCTTAACTTGGTTGATTAATTTTAAAGAACTGATTGTACTTTGAGTTGAGTCGTTACATTATGAGTGTTTTTCTTTATTTATTATTTATGTTTTTATTTATTCATTATTATTTATATCTTGTTATTTATACATTTGTTGTAAATGATCCATGCTTGTATAAGTATTTGCTATTATTAATGATGTAATTACTTGTTAATATTATTCTTATTCATATTTATCTTGTTTAATTTAATTGAATTAATTAATTAATTATTATTTATTTGCTCACTCATGTTATTATTTATTTGTGCTCAGTCGTAAATTCATACATTTAATATTTATACTAGTATTATTTATGATTAATTTTTATTGATTATTTATTCGTTTGTCTACTTATTTATTTGATTATTCATGTCTTTATGTATTTATTATTTATTTACTCGTGTATGTGCTAATATTTACACGCATTTAGTTGCCTTGTTATATAGTATATTTATGTTATTATTATTTATGATTAGTGTATTATTATTATTTATTAGATCCAGCACCTAGATCTAAGATCCCTTCAGTGTCTCCACAAAACCTAAGTAGTCTCCCACAACACCTCTTCATTCGAAGCCCTTCGACATCTCCAAAACGAAAAACATGGCCCTTTGGTATCTCTACATGGGAGGACACATCCAACGCATGTCCATTAACATTTATGGATAAGGGATACAAAAACCATATCCATGACATGGACAGCCTCCTAAAAACAGAAAGCCAACCTCAAAATACTTCCTTCATCATTGAAACAAACACTCACGGCTTTCACATTTCTCCTCGGAATTCTTGGCTCTACTTTGTGACACTCCTTTCTCGTGCGGTTATAGATTTTCATGAGAGGAAATAACTCCAACAACAATAAGAAGTATTTAAAACCAGAAAAGTCTACCTGTTGCTCAAACTAATTCAAAAATAATAATTGAGCTTCCTTCATCAAAAGAAGATCAAAAAAGCAAACTTTGGAACGAGCAGAAAATTCCTTTGAATATTTTAACAGGAAAGAAAGTGGAGTTAAACTTGCAGCTAGCAGATGCAGACGGAGTGTCCCCGTATGACCTAGCATCCGTCAATCGTAGGGTTGCAACCATTATTGTCAAAAGATAATTATTATTATTATTATTATTAATCTATTTTTCGAATGCACAATTTATCACCTTTTCGACTATGTGTGCTTTCAAGTTTCGACCATTTCGATCAACGGAAAACTATTAACCGTAATGTGATATAACCCACGCTCCACCTATTCTGTTTACTTAATAATATATACTATGGAATATATTATTAACCGTCAACAAATTTTGATTAAAATTAAAAAAAAATTATCATCACAAAATTCTTATTAAAATTATAAATCTAGTGTCACTTAGACTATATATTTATATTAAACTTACTATAAAAAAGATATAATAATATAAAATTTTAATTAAATATAATAAAAATAATATTTCTTTTTATTCATATTGATCAATTGAATTATATTTTTCCTACCAAAAAAAACACAACAAATCGGTAAAACGGTAGAGGCATAGGTTTCTGTCACTATCATTTCAAAATTAAAACGGTATTGTTAAATTAACCAATTATTTTACTATTTTTTTAATCAATTAAAAATATTTAGTTTTTTTTCAATTTAATTCGAATGTAAAAGGACCACTTCCGAGTCAAGAATGTACAGATAAACATTCCAGTCAAGTCATAGACACTAGTCTGGCCATAATAGTTTAGCCAATTAGACAACTGCCAAATGAGGGTACGAAACCGTGAAAAGAAGATTTACAGCCTCTTTTGTTGTGTTTATTGAAACTAACATTTGCCAAATAAAGAATTTTAAGATAAAATGGGATGCAAATATGTTCATTATGTTTCAAGAAGAACACCATGCATAGTCACGACCAATGTCTTTTCCAAAATAAGTTGCCATGAAGACCTTGTCATCATTTGACATGTACATTTGAGGTACTATAACCAACACAATCTATGCATGTACCTATGATTTGAAATTCACACAGATAAATGGTCCTCGTCTAACTGGACTAAGCCAGAGTTCATGATCTAAAAAAGAAGTGTAGTAGGCCTGGTGAAGTTTCCATTCTTGTTGGGAACCCTCTATTTTAACTAATAACAATGTTCACCAAGATACTTAATATGAAAGCCACCTCATCAAAGAGTGGGACTAGGTGTTCAGCTTCCCGACACTCAATTCTTCTATATAAAGGAGAATTTTATTGATAAATAAAATATCCTCTAGATAGTTTGTGAGTATATTTAACTCACAAAAGACAAAATTTTTGAAAAATTTTATTCATATTATGATCATATGTCGTAGGTCTCATCAAAATTCTGATACGGAATCCATGGAGTAATTATCCTTCTCACCCAAAGTTTATGAGATACCATCATCCCCCTGTCAAAACAACTTCTACGAGAGCCCTCAAACCTTAATCATCCAACAATTTCATTATGCGCCAGCAGCTGTGAACAGACTTGTCAGGGAGGCGTCGCCAAAGATAATACGGCATAGCTTAAATCAAAATTGAACTGAGGAATAGAAGCCCTTCTTTTGCAGGCATGTCAATATACAAGATTATCTCCATTCGAACGTTTAAAAGAAGCTATGGCCAAATAATATATCGTCTTGGAAATACAGAGAAAGAGATGAAAAGGATAAGAGAAAGGGGGGATAAGGAGGAGGAAGCCAATGGCATTAATAATTTATTTATTAATATCACTGCTTGATTTCTGCAAACGAGCTCAAATATGTTCCATCAAACATTTAAACGAGCAACCTAGATTAGCAGTTGTAGGTACAGACACACCGATAATTAAAATTACTATTAGCAACACACTCCCCATTCCCATTCTTCTGTTGAAGGCAATCCTGCCTGCACTTTGATAGGTCGCAAGAGCTTGGATCCAGCACCAATTGACACCGTGCAGCTCCCTCTACTTCTGTTCCTCCCATTCCTGCATCAACAATAATTTTTTAAGTCAACTAAGCTCACTATGTTAATATATATTTTTATACATTAAAACTTGGTAGGTGCATACATTTTCGTATAGTTATTTGAGCATTTTACAAGTTTTTGTGATACATAACCATAAATTTACAATTTGACAAATGCTGAAAGTGCAATAAAGATTCAACATCATTATCATCAAATACCTTCCATATTCAACATTTTTATGCTAATGACTTACTACATAAAAAATTCGTAAATTGGCTCAGTACATTATCGAGCTGATTAATTAAGGCCAGTCATAGAATCATGTTAATTAATGAAATGCATCAAATATATATGTAACATATAAAAACACACCTTACAAAAATTGGGACAAACATGATCAAAATCCAGCATTAACATAAACACCAGGCAAAAGACTCGCTTATACATAATATGTAATGAAAAATAGGAAAACGAAAAACCTGCTATGAGTACAAGAACCAGGAGGAAACACATCTGAGCAATCTTGGCCATTTTCCTCCACAAAAAAATAAATTACAAATATGAATTATCAAATGTATTTTCTTCCTAGGCGGCCAGATGTGCAAATGAAAGAAAGAATGAAGGACTCGTAGGGAGATCCATGTTATGTACTTTCTTATATAGGAGTGAATGGAGGGCATAATTAATTGTTTCATGACTACATGAGAATATAGAAAGGTAGAAGTGACCTGAATTGATAGTAAGGCATCCCTTAACTCCATGTTCATTCATCTTATGGGGTGTAGATGTAGATAAGAAAATGTATGTTGTCATATTATTATATTTTCTAATAAATACACAGTCATGTTATTAGCATAGTTTTAAAACTCAAAACTCTGACTCAATTTGGCATGTTATGGATTAGGTTGGCTCCAAGCTAATTTAGAGTTATTTATATTAAAATTTTAATTATTAGGTTAATAAATAATCATATCAAATTAATATATAAGGCTATTTTAATACTTGAAATTGATAAATATACAATTTATAATAATTAAAAATATTGATTTAACTAATCTATAAAAAAAATATACTCATAGCTTTTATGACTTGACTCGAGAATCAATCAACTATAAAAGCCGTCCTTATGGAGTCATCCATAGAGTTTAACTCCGTAAATTACGGAGTGGGGTTAACTCGGAAAATTTTTAGAGTTAAAAAAGAGTTTTAAAATTACGGTTCCATAATAATTAATTCTATCAAAATTCCAATAAGTTTTCCTAACACTAAAGCAATTGGGGTTTCAAGTTTTTTTACACACTAAATGCAATTGGGTTAATTTAAAGTGAATTTTAAATTGGAGGTTTCAAAATACATTTAAACAAATTATAATTTGGAATTGGATTACTCCAATGTTAGAATAAGAGATATACATGGGGCAAAGAACACCTCCTCCAATAATGGATTACTCCAATGTTAGAATAAGAGATATACATGGGGCAAAGAACACCTCCTCCAATAAAGGCTTCAAAAGCCGATTGACATCCCAAATCGCATGAAAAATACCGAATCGAACTAAAACTGAATTATTAATCACTTCGATTTCGGTAGGGCTATAGACAAATCGAAAACTGTATTGATATTTTGTTTGGATTCGAACCAAACCGAATTAATTGAAATACCCACTTTTTAAGCATATTTGAAATCTATATTTAAAATTAATGATCATAAAATTATAATGTTTTATAATAAATTTTTAATTTTTTAATATGTTATATACGTTTAAAATTAATTATTAAATTATTATGTTCATTAAAATAATGATATAATTCTGATTAAATAATTAAACAAATCTATTTTTCATTACTTATAATACAATTCGATTATTCAATTACCAAACCGAATTAACTGAAATATTTTGCTCAATTCAATTCGATTTCAATTCTAAAATTGGGCCATTGAATGGAATTTGGTTAATTTAGTTTAGTCTTCAGATTCGAATTGACCAACCACAATGTACCCCTTACTCAAAATTTACTTGTCAAGCTACCTGAAATAGAGTTTCTAAAGTCCACATGGTATTCCCATTTGTCGCTGTGTACCGAGACACGTGGCCAATCGACTTCCTAGAAGTATTAATCCAAGGTAACTCTTAGTTTTATTTCTTCCATTAAGGTAGCTCTCATAATACATCAATATAAGGGCAATTTATCACCACTTACATCAATATAGTAATTTAATAATAACATCTTAAACTAACGTTATAAATCTCAATATCATAGTTATTAAAAGAAACTTTTATTAATATTATTTTTTACAAAGCTACATGAAGGAGAAAAAATCGCAATTTCTTAATAGATGGAAAATTAGGCAACAGAAAGAAGGAAATTTTTTGAATTGTCTGAATGATGGGCAGGTCTGTACGAGGTCCTTTGAGGACAAAAATTGTAAACTTAATTTAAAATTTAAAGTGTCAATGGCTGTCTTTTTTGATATAACTACTTTACCCTGATGAGAGGAAACATTCCCGTCTGATATTATATATGTAATATATTTTTTTAAAAAATACAATATAATTTTTGTATTTTATATTGAAATTAATCATGATTATGAAGCCGATTACCCATTCTCTCCTATATATAAACAAATTTCCCCTTTTTTTCATCTTCTGTGAGATAAGAAATATATTGGGCAACACTTGAGTGACCCACTTTGAAATATTATGATTATTTTATACTCATACTTAGACATAATTATACTTAATTTAGATACAATTAAGTATTTTATTTAATATTATTTTATATATAAGATATATAAGGTTGACTATTTTAGTATTTTCATATCAATTACACTATTTTCATATCAATTAAATAGACCCTTAGAAAAAAATAATGTGTCAAATCGGACTTGACCAACCTCATGTGATAGACATAAGTGTGGCGGACATAACTAATCCGTCATGGCCACAACAGGCATAACCGATTGGTCATGGCCACAACAGGCACATTGCGATGCCCCACGGCAAGGGATGCCTAATTCTAGCCAAGAGGCAATCTGACCCTCATCCTCTCAGCTACCGAACAGCTAGACTACCCTTGGTCTTGGGCTACTAGTTCACAATCCAAAGAGATATATATATTTTGAGTATTGGGTTAGTCCTACATGAGTCGTTGAAGAAGTTGGTGTTTTACATGTAACCTCTAATAAGAAAATTTTAATCCCTGAGCTAACTTTTTGCATATAGCATCTTTTTTTAATAAAATACAGTTAATGTTTTGTTAATATCAACTGATCCAATAAAACTATTAATTCATAGTCATACAGGATGAAACAGAAGATAGTTTTAGGTTAGGTACAAGATAGACCATAAAATCATCTTACAAGATAGATCGATTTGACACATTTACTCTTAAATAAAAAGGAGGGCTTTAATGCTTTTACTGTCATCATCCCAGAATTCACGATTGCGCCCGATCTATACCACTCTCGCGAGAATAGGATGACTCTGGGCTTCATCCATCATCCCACTGCAATGAATCACGAGGGCTTCCTTCAGTACGAATACGTTTATGCTGATGTTCCGAACTAGCGAGCCACTGCATCGATGCAGATCAGCCTATCTTATCTCCATGATTTTGGACGTCATCAACTACATGGCTGGGAGCAATGTCAGGCATTTTTAGAATGAGGTCATTTGTTGACTGGGAAAAATGCTCAGGATCTTCCAGAACAGAAGGGAGAATAGCATCTGTGAGTTCAAATGAACTGCCAGTGAAAGGCATCGTAATGGGTAAAATACCATGAAGGGTTGGAAACAATGGATTAGCTCCTGTCACTCTCTTGACAGTGTCTTCAGCCACTTTTACCTGAAATAAGCATGCTTTTACGATTCTAAACAGAAGTTGATAGACATTTTACAGTGAGGTAAGCTTTTTGCAATCAGACCTTTACTCTGAGTGTTTCAACATCTACTTTCAAGATTCTGTTATCCACAGCAGCTTAATTGAACTTTTGGCTCACATCTGTCAAACTCTTCAGCAATGAAGAGTTTTCAACTCTCAACTGAGAAACCTGCAAAAACAAAGAAAATAAATACTTAATTAAAAAATGTCCGAGGTACAAGTTCAAATTAACTTGAAACCAGATTTAACATGATAATAATACTTAGAGTTGAATGTGAGTAATTTACATTGACTGCCAAACAAAATCAACCAATTTCTAAATCAAAACTCTCATAAATGAAATTCTGACAACTGAAAAGAATTGAGACAAGACAGATTAGACCCTAGCAAAATGAAGAAACAGTCGTATTTAGGAAAGTGGAAATTGTGCAGAAGAAAAGTCAATCAATCCCCCAGATGTCATCTCATCTTTGGGAGAAACTGAATGCCACATTGGAGTTTGGATGAGTGTCACCACTTCAAGTAATGTAAACTGATAATCAAAGAGTAAGCATCCAAATCTTGCACACATCTTGATTGTGTAAGCATAGACAAATCGGACTGATATGTGCTTGCTTCTCGGCCCTGCCCTTCAGCACCAATTCTGCTTAGTAAGCCACCAGGACTGCAATAAGTTCAGCACCTACATACAGCTCAATGGTCTAGGCATCAACAAACATTGAGTTAGGCAAAGGAAAACTCTCTCCCCATGAAGAAGATGATAATGAGTCCTTTGTGCCTAAAGCTTGGATGCAAGATTTGGCACTATAATTATCATCTGATTAGCAATGATGTGGACCGTAAAATTCACAAGGAGTTCAAATAGAGAACAGAAATTTCTACAAGACTAATCTTTAAATAACATCATTCTATGCAGCTCATTTCCACCCTTTAAAGATTTAATTAATTATGAGTGATAATAAAGCATATGCCAAAGTGTGTACAACATGTCCGTGAGCATTAGTTAATGAAAGTACGTTGAGGCAATTAGGATAATTTCAGTGCCTCAGATAAATTGACTGGGCTGCATTAGGAAAAGACCCAACACAAAAGCCTGCAATTATTTTCTGATAACGGAAAACATTCTTTTATTGTAGTTTATTAATTTCATGTTTTCTAATTATATTAGAAGTGTAGTTTATGAGTTTCTAGTTGCATTAAAAGTTGTCACCTATGTCCATGAGCATTAGTTAATGAAAGTACGTTGAGGCAATTAGGATAATTTCAGTGCCTCAGATCAATTGACTAGGCTGCATTAGGAAAAGACCCAACACAAAAGCCTGCAATTATTTTCTGACAACGGAAAACATTCTTTTTATTGTAGTTTATTAATTTCAAGTTTTCTAATTATATTAGAAGTGTAGTTCATGTGTAAAACCCACGATCAAAATCAGAGTTTTATGCTTATGAACTAATCGGTTCAGCCGTCGGTTCAAGTCAAGTATGTTTTAGAACATGTGTACTAAGCTGACGCCGGTCGTGTGTATGAGTTATGAAGGTCATGCATACCCAAGTATATAATGATAACGTCATAAACACAACAGAGAAGAATGGGTTATCAGAATATCTGAGAGTATGCTAGTTTATATATATATATATATATATATA